>JAJQKJ010002616.1:0-188556 GCA_029574335.1 Rana kukunoris
TGGCCTCCTTGTTCACCTGATCTGAACACCATTGAGAAGAACCTGTGGTCCATCATCAAATGTGAGATTTACAAGGAGGGAAAAGAGTACACCTCTCTGAACATTGTCTGGGAGGCTGCGGTTGTTGCTGCACGCAATGTTGATGGTGAACACATAAAAACACTGACAGAAATCCATGGATGGCAGGCTTTTGAGTGTCCTTGCAAAGAAAGGTGGCTATATTGGTCACTGATTTGTTTTTGTTTAGTTTTTGAATGACAGAAATGTATATTTTGGAATGTTGAGATGTTAGATTGGTTTCACTGTTAACAATAAATAATGAAATGGGGTATATATATTTGTTTTTTGTTAGGTTGCCTAATAATTCAGCACAGTAATAGTACTCACCTGCATACACAGATAACCCCCTAAAATAGCTAACACTAAAAACAAAATAAAAACTATTCAAAAATATTCAGCTGTGATATTATTGAGTTTTTGAGGTTCATTGAGAACAATGGTTGTTCAATAATAAAATTAATCCTCAAAAATACAACTTGCCTAATAATTCTGCACTACCTGTATACTTCTATCATAAATACCATATTATGGTTGTGAAAATCTGACAGGGTGAGCTTATATGTTGTCCATTTTTATATCTACATTTTATTGTTGAAAAGTTATTAATCTTTGTGCACATATTTACCTTCCTGAACGATGCTCACCGCACCTTCAATTTGCACCACCTCCACTCTCCAGCGACCAGCATATCGTCAAACTGAGGATTGTTTTTGGGGGGGGTACATGCTCCACAACAGGAGCGGTGGCTGGCGAGTGGGAGGTCCCGGCTGATCCTCCTCATCCCTCTCCTCCTGTGCCTCATCCTCCTCTGGCACATCCTCCTCTAGCACTTCCTCCTCTTCTTCCTCCTCATCAGTGTCCTGGCACCTTTTGCGCTTGCTGCGCACAGTTGGCAGCGGAGCTCCTAGAATAACACATGTGTTCATATATTAGAAAATATTTTATAATGACGTATGCAAATTCGGTGTGCTCTGCTGTATTGTATGTGAATACAAATTAATTTATATAGACAGTTAACCAATGGGAAAATGTTATAATAAAGGGGTTGTGGGCACTACAGGGGACTGAGCGTGAGCTGGTCTGCCACCATGGTAAAATGAGCTGTTTTTGTCTCCTTTGTTTTGTTCTGACTATATCATGTTAAAAAAAAAGGGTCTGATGATCACACGGGATTTACTATGAAAACCCCACGCCTAAACAGGAATTTAGTGGGAATCTATATATATAAAACTCAACGTGTCTGTATGTATGTATGTATGTTCCAGCATCATGTCCAAACGGCGAAGATATTTACATGAAACTTGGCACACAGGGTTACTTATATGTCAGCCACCAACATTGTATAGGTGATTTAAGCCTTACCCTCCCCCATTTGCCATGGTGGTGGTTTTTCTTTAAATTCCCATTCATCTCTATGGGAAATACGTGTTACTTCATAACAGCTGTAGATATTTCGATAACACTTGTCACATGTTACTTACACGTCCACTTAAAGCATAGGATAGTTAATTTATCCATTAACTACCCCCATTTGTGATGGTGGTGGTTTTTGTATAAAGTCCCATGCAAAGCAATGTGAAATGTATGTTCCCACATAACTTCTGTGTTGCTGTCTTGCTGTCTCCATGTCTTTTTTCAACAGTGCTATGAATACCTTGGTGGTGGTGATATATGTTTCCACAACATGGCGTCTGGGTTAATAACATCTGCCCTTACATTAATTACATATGACCTTAAATAACTGTCAACAAAGGAGCTGCGGTGGGTCAACGCGATTGCCACTGCGCTGACAAGCCATTCACCTCTGCAGCTAGGGGTTCTGATCCCGCTCTCGGCTACATGTCAATTGAGTTTGGTGGTCTCAGCCCGGGCCTCCGGTGGGAGTGCTATGCGAGGTAAGCCTGCGCTTAGTACGCCTACCCCCTCCCACAAAAACCACCACACTTACACGCGCACTAGAAAATTGGGTTAACATGCGCGCACTCTGACCACGCGGTCTCTAAAAAGAGAGGCGAAGGACTAACGGGGCTGTTTGAGCGGGCTAATCCTCTCACTACCTTATAGGAAGTCCCTTACCACGTTGGCCTTCAAAGCGGAGCAGGTAGGACGGGCTGTATGTGAGGACCCCCTCTCACACGCCATTGTCAACAGGGGCAGGGAGAAAGGTGGCATTATTGCCTCTGGGGGAGGCCTGTCTACTCCCAAATCCTGCAGTCCGTCTCCTCTCTAGAGTACACGCACAAAATACACTATAGATAAAAAAAAACATAACTGTCAACAATAACTACCTGGGTGAAATTTATCACGGAGACGCCTGACCCGGTCCATATGCCGCCTTTTCAGGTCGGACCACTTTTTTGACAATGGCCATGCGATCCGGTGGCCCGCCAGGATGTCCTGCTAGTTGTTCTAGGACAGAGTCAACACCTCCTTCTTTTTTGCCTGACTCTGCAGGTTATCATACCCCGTTTCCAGGAACCTCTGCAAGATGAAGAACAAAGTATATTATGATACTTTTGTTTAAAAAATATTAACATTGTATTTATTGTATTAACTCAGTATTTCAACATTGAGAGCATTCTCTGCCTTATTAATCAATGACAGGGTTAACATGACAGATTTTATATCTTGACATTTTTTAGACTTTTAGATGAATTAATTTAGAACAAACAAATAATGGAGTTGATGTTATTAAAAAACTACAACTACAGCATGCTCTGATATACCATGTAGCTCCCCGTCACCAGCTGTACAACAATTATACTTTAACTAGGAGCATGGCTGGACAGTTAATGGCTGTCCGATAATAACGGGGAGTTGTTTTGCAACAGCTGTAGGCTTCCGTTTAGGAAACAGCGACGCATAAGCGAGTAGCGCCCGCATATGAAAATGGTGTTCAAACAACACAAGTGAGGGTATCGGCGCGATCGTTAGAGCAAGAGCAATAATTTTAGCCCTAGAGCTACTCTTTAGCTGAAAAAATGCAACCTGTTGAATTATTAAATAAACACCTATCGAGAAATTTTTAAGGGTGAAAGTTTGACGCCATGCCACGAGCGGGCAGAATTTTTGAGCGTGACATGTTGGGTATCATTTTACTCGCGTAACTTTGTCTTTCGCAAAATCTAAAAAATTGGGCAAAATTTATTGTTGTGTTATTTCAAATTCCAAAACAAAATATTTTTTTCCAAAAAAACAGCGCTTGTAAGACCGCTGCGCAAATACGTGTGGCAAGAAATATTGCAATGTTTTCCATTTCATTCTCTAGGGTAGGGGTCTCCAAAGTACGGCCGGCGGGCCACATCTGGCCCGCCAGGCCATTTTCTCCGGCACGCAGCTGGAGTCACTGGTCCACCTGTTAGTTGTGGAACCTGCGCTGAATATTCGTCCCTAGCAATATGCAGCGCAGGTCCCGCAATCTCTCCCAGCGTCTCGCTGTGTTTGTGTAGGCTGCTGGGTCCACGGGCATCCTAGCAGCCAATGTTTTGTTTTAGACCCGTTTGCCACAACGCCTGCTCCCCTCCCGCCTCGCTGTTAACCAGTAACGAGTGTGTATTTAGGCGTGGGGGAGTCGGGAAGTGCAGCAGGTCTGAACAGCCAGTGTGTGTTAATGTCTGACGCGCTAGTAAAGTACACATGCATGGAGGAGGGGGGGGGGGCTGATGCGAGATGATTACTGTACACTACTGTGGAGGGTGGCTGAATGGCTCTGATATGGCACAACTTCAGGGTGCTGATAATTCTCATGGGGACACAAGTGGGAGGTGCTCTAATGGGGATACAAGTGACAAGTATAGGGGGTGGTGCTCTTATGGGGACACCAGTGGGGGGGTTTCTAAAGGGGACACCAGTGGGGGGGTCTCTAATGGGGACACCAGTGGGGGGGTGCTCTTATGGGGACACCAGTGGAGGGGGGTTTAATGGGGACAGCAGTAGGGGGTGCCCTAATGGGGCACAGATGTGTGGTGAGACTATTGGGCCCACAGATGTATGGGGACACCAATGTGGGGACACAGATGTATGAGGAGACTCGTAGGGAAACAGATGTGTGGGGATAGATGTGTGGGGACAACAGTGTGGGGACAGATAATTGTGGGGACACAGTGTGGGGAGCCAGATGTGTGGGGATACCAGTGTGTGGACACAGATGTGTGGGGACACAAGTGTTGGGACACTGATTTATGGGGAGACTGGTGGAGTCACAGATGTGTGGGGACATAGATGTATGAGGAGACTGGTGGAGTCACAGATGTGTGGGGGACACAAGTGTGGGGACACTGATTTGTGGGGAGACAGGTGTCCCCATACATCTGTGTCCCACCAGCCTCCCCACAAATCAGTGTCCCCACACTTGTGTCTCCACACATCTGTTGACCCACCAGTCTCCTCATAGATCTGTGTCCCCACATTAGTGTCCCCATACATCTGTATCCCCAACAGTCTCCCCACAAATCAGTGTTCCCACACTTGTGTCCCCTACATCGGTGTCCCCAACAGTGTCCTCATAAATCTATGTCCCCAGCAGTCTCCTCATACATCTGTGTTCCACATCAGTGTCCCCACAGTCTCCCACAAATCTATGTCCCCACACTTGTGTCCTCACACATCTGGGTCCCCACACTGGTGTCCCCACACATGTGTGACCCCACCAGTCTCCTCATACATCTGTGTCCCCAGCAGTCTCCTCATACATCTGTTTACCCACATGGGTGTCCCCACACTTCATGTGTGCCCCCACCAGTCTCCCAACACATCTATGTCCCCACACTTGTGTCCTCACACATCTGGGTCCCACACTGGTGTCCCCACACATCTTTGACCCCACCAGTCTCCTCATACATCTGTTACCCCACCACTCTCCTCATACATCTGTGTCCCCACATGGGTGTCCCCATACATATCTGAGTCCCCACCAATGTGGGGGCACAGATGTATGAGGAGACTGGTGGGCCACAGATGTGTGGGGACACCAGTGTGGGCACACAGATGTGGGGACACAGATGTGTGGGGACATAGATGTGTGGGGAGACTGGTGGGGACACAAATGTGTGGGGACACGATGTGGGGACACAGATGTATGAGGAGACTGGTGGGCTAACAGATGTGTGGGGACAACAGTGTGGGGACACATAATTGTGGGGACACCAGTGTGGGGGCACAGATGTATGAGGACACTGGTGTGGACACAGATGTGTAGGGACACCAGTGTGGGGTCACAGATGTGTGGGGAGATTGGTGGGGGACACAGATGTATGGGGACACCAATGTGAGGACACAGATGTATGGGAACACCAATGTGATGACACAGATTTGTGGGGAGACTGGTGGGGACACATGTATGGGGACACCAATGTGGGGACACAGATGTATAAGGAGACTGGTGGGGTAACAGATGTGTGGGGACAACAGTGTGGGGACACAGATTTGTGGGGAGACTGGTGGGGTAACAGATGTGTGGGGACAACAGTGTGTGGACAGAGATTTGTGGGGAGATGGTGGGGACACATGATGGGGACACCAATGTGGGAGACAGATGTATGGGGACACCAATGTGATGACACAGATGTATTGGGACACCAATGTGATGACAAGATGTATGGGGACACCAATGTGAGGAGACAGATGTGTGGGGACACCAGTGTGGGGACACAGATGTATGGGGACACCAATGTGATGACACAGATGTATGGGGGACACCAATGTGAGGAGACAGATGTGTGGGGACACCAGTGTGGGGACACAGATGTGTGGGGACAAAAGTGTATGAGGAGACTGGTGGGGGGGCACAGATGTGTGGGGACATCAATGTGATGACACAGATGTATGGGGACACCATGTGATGACACAGATGTATGGGGACACCAATGTGAGGAGACAGATGTATGGGGACACCAGTGTGATGACACAGATGTATGGGGACACCAATGTGAGGAGACAGATGTGTGGGGACACCAGTGTGATGACACAGATGTATGGGGACACCAATGTGATGACACAGATGTGTGGGGACACCAATGTGATGACACAGATGTATGGGGACACCAATGTGATGACACAGATGTATGGGGACATCAATGTGATGACACAGATGTATGGGGACACCATGTGATGAAAAACAGATGTATGGGGACACCAATGTGATGACACAGATGTATGGGGACACCAATGTGATGACACAGATGTATGGGGACACCAATGTGATGACACAGATGTGGGGGAGACTGGTGAGGACACGGATGTAAAACCTCAATGCACGCTGGTAGTTAAACCCGCTGAATGATGCTCCATCGTTTTATTAGACGAAGGACCATCATCCAGTTCTGCGGTCAACAGTAAGTAAAATGCTATTCTTCTTCTACTGTGGATTTATTTAGTAAAAATTATTTTTCGGCCAGCGGATATGAGTAAAATATAGAATGTGGCCCTCGAAGTAAAAAGTTTGGAGACCCCTGCTCTAGGGTGTTATTAAAAAATATTTATATAATGTTTGGGGGTTTTAAGTAATTTTTAGCAAAAAAAAGTTTTAGTCTCGTAAACAACAAATCTGAACAAATTAGCCCGGTGTGCACAACATGTTAAATTCATTATGCAAAATAGCAAGGAAAGTGCCTAAATACACATTTACCAAGCAGGGTGTCTGCAGCTGTACAGACATGCTGGGACTTGTAATTTTGTAACACCAGGAGAGAAATTTTTTGGGAAATATAATATCTGATCTTATATACTAACTTTTAAACTAGTCTAAAATGCAGGTAAAGATATTTAAAATACTCACACTGATCAACATATTCTCTTCATCTCTTGAAAGGTTGCTTCCAACCATATTTCAATTGAACTTGTGCAAATAGACAAGAACAGCTACCTATGGAAAATGAAACTGGCAAGTGTCCAAGTTCCAGGAAGTCGTCGCGCGTGCGTGTTTATTCGCGCGATTGCGCAAGCGCGCTCGAGAAATTCGAAATATTGTTTTTAAATAAAATTACACATATATTCGATTTCAGAGTGTTACTGTCGAAATTCAAGAAAGGTATTTATCATTCGCATTTTGTGACATTTCGATAAAATATCTCGAATATTCGATTTCGGAATGAGCCAATCAGAGCGCTTGTAAAGCATGTCCGAAATTCTGCCAAAAAAACAGATGTATGGGGACACCAATGTGATGACACGGATGTATGGGGACACCAATGTGATGTGACAAATGTATGGGGACACCAATGTGGGGGGGCACAGACGTATGGGGACACCAATGTGAGGACACAGATGTATGGGGACACCAATGTGGGGACACAGATGTATGGGAACACCAATGTGATGACACAGATGTATGGGGACACCAATGTGGGGACACAGATGTATGGGGACACCAATGTGATGACACAGATGTATAGGGACACCAATGTGATGAAACAGATGTATGGGGACACCAATGTGAGGAGACATGTATGGGGACACCAATGTGATGACACAGATGTATGGGGACACCAATGTGAGGAGACAGATGTGTGGGGACACCAGTGTGGGGACACAGATGTATGGGGACACCAATGTGAGGAGACAGATGTGTGGGGACACCAGTGTGATGACACAGATGTATGGGGACAAAAGATGTAAAGGGAACTGGTGGGGGGCACAGATGTGTGGGGACACCAGTGTGGGGACACAGATGTGTGGGGACAAAAGTGTATGAGGAACTGGTGGGGGGCACACAGATGTGTGAGGACACTAAGTGTGGGGACACAGATGTGTGGACAAAAGTGTATGGGAAGACTGGTGGGTGGCTCAGATGTGTGGGGACACCAATGTGATGACAAAGATGTATGGGGACACCAATGTGGGGACACAGATGTATGATGGGGACACCAATGTGGGGACACAGATGTATGGGAACACCAATGTGATGTGACAGATGTATGGGGACACCAATGTGGGGACACAGATGTATGGAACACCAATGTGATAACACAGATGTATAGGGACACCAATGTGATGACACAGATGTATGGGGACACCAATGTGATGACACAGATGTATGGGGACACCAATGTGATGACACACAGATGTATGGGGACACCAATGTGAGGAGACAGATGTATGGGGACACCAATGTGAGGAGACAGATGTATGGGGACACAATGTGATGACACAGATGTATGGGGGACACCAATGTGATGACACAGATGTATGGGGACACCAATGTGAGGAGACAGATGTGTGGGGACACCAGTGTGGGGACACAGATGTATGGGGACACACCAATGTGAGGAGACAGATGTGTGGGGACACCAGTGTGATGACACAGATTTATGGGGACAAAAGTGTATGAGGAGACTGGTGGGGGCACAGATGTGTGGGGACACCATGTTGGGGACAACAGATGTGTGGGGGACAAACAGTGTATGAGGAGACTGGTGGGGTGCTCAGATGTGTGGGGACACCAATGTGATGACACAGATGTATGGGGACACCAATGTGAGGAACAGATGTATGGGGACACCAGTGTGATGACACAGATGTATGGGGACACCAATGTGAGGAGACAGATGTGTGGGGACACCAGTGTGATGACACAGATGTATTGGGGACACCAATGTGATGACACAGATGTTGGGGACACCAATGTGATGACACAGATGTATGGGACACCAATGTGATGACACAGATGTATGGGACACCAATGTGATGAAACAGATGTATGGGGACACCAATGTGATGAAACAGATGTATGGGGACACCAATGTGATGACACAGATGTATGGGGACACCATTGTGGGGACACAGATGTATGGGGACACCAATGTGGGGACACAGATGTGGGGGAGATGTGAGGACACGGATGTAAAACCTCAATGCACGCTGGTAGTTAAACCCGCTGAATGATGCTCCATCGTTTTATTAGACGACGGGACCATCATCCAGTTCTGCGGTCAACAGTAAGTAAAATGCTATTCTTCTTCTACTGTGGATTTATTTAGTAAAATTATTTTTCCGGCCCGCGGATATGAGTAAAATATAGAATGTGGCCCTCGAAGTAAAAAGTTTGGAGACCCCTGCTCTAGGGTGTTATTAAAAAATATATATATAATGTTTGGGGGTTTTAAGTAATTTTCTAGCCAAAAAAAAAGTTTTAGTCTCGTAAACAACAAATCTGAACAAATTAGCCCGGTGTGCACAACATGTTAAATTCATTATGCAAAATAGCAAGGAAAGTGCCTAAATACACATTTACCAAGCAGGGTGTCTGCAGCTGTACAGGCATGCTGGGACTTGTAGTTTTGTAACACCAGGAGAGAAATTTTTTGGGAAATACTAATATCTGATCTTATATACTAACTTTTAAACTAGTCTAAAATGCAGGTAAAGATAATTAAAATACTCACACTGATCAACATATTCTCTTCATCTCTTGAAAGGTTGCTTCCAACCATATTTCCAATTGAACTTGTGCAAATAGACCAAGAACAGCTACCTATGGAAAATGAAACTGGCAAGTGTCCAAGTTCCAGGAAGTCGTCGCGCGTGCGTGTTGTTCGCGCGATTGCGCAAGCGCGCTCGAGAAATTCGAAATACTGTTTTTAAATAAAATTACACATATATTCGATTTCAGAGTGTTACTGTCGAAATTCAAGAAAGGTATTTATCATTCGCATTTTGTGACATTTCGATAAAATATCTTGAATATTCGATTTCGGAATGAGCCAATCAGAGCGCTTGTAAAGCATGTTCCGAAATTCTGCCAAAAAACAGATGTATGGGGACACCAATGTGATGACACGGATGTATGGGGACACCAATGTGATGTGACAAATGTATGGGGACACCAATGTGGGGGCACAGACGTATGGGGACACCAATGTGAGGACACAGATGTATGGGGACACCAATGTGGGGACACAGATGTATGGGAACACCAATGTGATGACACAGATGTATGGGGACACCAATGTGGGGACACAGATGTATGGGGACACCAATGTGATGACACAGATGTATAGGGACACCAATGTGATGAAACAGATGTATGGGGACACCAATGTGAGGAGACATGTATGGGGACACCAATGTGATGACACAGATGTATGGGGACACCAATGTGAGGAGACAGATGTGTGGGGACACCAGTGTGGGGACACAGATGTATGGGGACACCAATGTGAGGAGACAGATGTGTGGGGACACCAGTGTGATGACACAGATGTATGGGGACAAAAGTGTATGAGGAGACTGGTGGGGGGCACAGATGTGTGGGGACACAGTGTGGGGACACAGATGTGTGGGGACAAAAGTGTATGAGGAGACTGGTGGGGGGCACAGATGTGTGAGGACACTAGTGTGGGGACACAGATGTGTGGGGACAACAGTGTATGGGAAGACTGGTGGGGTGCTCAGATGTGTGGGGACACCAATGTGATGACAAAGATGTATGGGGACACCAATGTGGGGACACAGATGTATGGGGACACCAATGTGGGGACACAGATGTATGGGAACACCAATGTGATGTGACAGATGTATGGGGATGGTACACCAATGTGGGGACACAGATGTATGGGAACACCAATGTGATAACACAGATGTATAGGGACACCAATGTGATGACACAGATGTATGGGGACACCAATGTGATGACACAGATGTATGGGGACACCAATGTGATGACACAGATGTATGGGGACACCAATGTGAGGAGACAGATGTATGGGGACACCAATGTGAGGAGACAGATGTATGGGGACACCAATGTGATGACACAGATGTATGGGGACACCAATGTGATGACACAGATGTATGGGGACACCAATGTGAGGAGACAGATGTGTGGGGACACCAGTGTGGGGACACAGATGTATGGGGACACCAATGTGAGGAGACAGATGTGTGGGGACACCAGTGTGATGACACAGATGTATGGGGACAAAAGTGTATGAGGAGACTGGTGGGGGGCACAGATGTGTGGGGACACCAGTGTGGGGACACAGATGTGTGGGGACAACAGTGTATGAGGAGACTGGTGGGGTGCTCAGATGTGTGGGGACACCAATGTGATGACACAGATGTATGGGGACACCAATGTGAGGAGACAGATGTATGGGGACACCAGTGTGATGACACAGATGTATGGGGACACCAATGTGAGGAGACAGATGTGTGGGGACACCAGTGTGATGACACAGATGTATGGGGACACCAATGTGATGACACAGATGTGTGGGGACACCAATGTGATGACACAGATGTATGGGGACACCAATGTGATGACACAGATGTATGGGGACACCAATGTGATGAAACAGATGTATGGGGACACCAATGTGATGAAACAGATGTATGGGGACACCAATGTGATGACACAGATGTATGGGGACACCATTGTGGGGACACAGATGTATGGGGACACCAATGTGGGGACACAGATGTGGGGGAGACTGGTGAGGACACGGATGTAAAACCTCAATGCACGCTGGTAGTTAAACCCGCTGAATGATGCTCCATCGTTTTATTAGACGACGGGACCATCATCCAGTTCTGCGGTCAACAGTAAGTAAAATGCTATTCTTCTTCTACTGTGGATTTATTTAGTAAAATTATTTTTCCGGCCCGCGGATATGAGTAAAATATAGAATGTGGCCCTCGAAGTAAAAAGTTTGGAGACCCCTGCTCTAGGGTGTTATTAAAAAATATATATATAATGTTTGGGGGTTTTAAGTAATTTTCTAGCCAAAAAAAAGTTTTAGTCTCGTAAACAACAAATCTGAACAAATTAGCCCGGTGTGCACAACATGTTAAATTCATTATGCAAAATAGCAAGGAAAGTGCCTAAATACACATTTACCAAGCAGGGTGTCTGCAGCTGTACAGGCATGCTGGGACTTGTAGTTTTGTAACACCAGGAGAGAAATTTTTGGGAAATACTAATATCTGATCTTATATACTAACTTTTAAACTAGTCTAAAATGCAGGTAAAGATAATTAAAATACTCACACTGATCAACATATTCTCTTCATCTCTTGAAAGGTTGCTTCCAACCATATTTCCAATTGAACTTGTGCAAATAGACCAAGAACAGCTACCTATGGAAAATGAAACTGGCAAGTGTCCAAGTTCCAGGAAGTAGTCGCGCGTGCGTGTTGTTCGCGCGATTGCGCAAGCGCGCTCGAGAAATTCGAAATACTGTTTTTAAATAAAATTACACATATATTCGATTTCAGAGTGTTACTGTCGAAATTCAAGAAAGGTATTTATCATTCGCATTTTGTGACATTTCGATAAAATATCAAGAATATTCTGAGCCAATCAGAGTGCTCCTTCCGTATTTGCCGAATATTCTCAATTATTTTGTATTGCAATATATCACGAATATTCTGAGCCAATCAGAGTGCTCCTTACACATTTGCCGAATATTCTCAATTATTTTGTATTGCAACATATCACGAATATGCTGAGCCAATCAGAGTGCTCCCTCCGCATTTGTCGAATATTCGCAATTCGCAATTCGCAATAGCGAAAATTCGCAATGATTTCGGTTTCAAAAAATATCTCGAATATTCGTATTTAGCGAATATATCACGAATATTCGACAATATATTCGAGATATATCGCGAATTCGAATATGGCATATTCTGCTCAACACTAGTAGACATCAACGAGTGGTCTCTCCACAAGCAAGCTTTCCAGTGGATCCTGTCTCTGGGGATCGATCCCCAAGTGGATCTTTTTGCTTCTCTGCACAACGCCAAGCTGAGGAAGTTCTACACGCGGGGTCATTGTGCTCAGGCAATTGGAACAGACGCCTTGATGGATCGGTGGAGATTCAAGAGGGCATATGCCTTTCCCCAGCTCCCAGTAATCCTCAAGTTTCTACGGAGACTCCAAGCAGAAGCGGTTGAAGTAACGGTGGTAGCCCCCTATTGGCCCAACAGGCCGTGGTTCCCTTTTCTGGTTCAAATGAGTTATCGAGACCCAGTACCTCTACCAGTCAGACTGGATCTCCTCTCCCAAGGGTCATTCCTGCACCCTTCCCCAGCTCTGATGAAGCTAACGGCCTGGTTCTTGAGAGGAGGAGGTTGGAAGCCCTCGGTTGCACTCCTAAGGTGATCTCCACGCTGATGAGTTCGAGGAGGGCAAGCACGAACAAAGTTTATGGAAGAGTTTGGGCAAAGTTTGTCGAATTCTCTTCGGCCTCAGGCACGTCATTCAAAAATCCAGAAGTACAGGACATTCTAAAGTTCCTCCAAACAGGGTTAGACCTTTCCCTATCTGTTGCCTTGTTAAGAGTCCAAATATCAGCACTATCTGCCTTCTCTGGGATCCCCTGGGCAGGGCACCCTCTTATCAAACAGTTCTTCCAGGGAGCATCTAGGCTGAGGCCTCAAAGGAAGCCAAGATTCCCCAAGTGGGACCTCCGGCTAGTACTTGACTTTCTGACTGAGCTTAACACGACAGGTCCTTCTCCATCCTCCCTAAAGGATTTCTCGGCTAAAGTGGCCTTTCTAATTGCCATCACCTCAGCTAAAAGAGTCTCCGAGATCGGGTCCCTCGGCTGCAAAGAACCGTTCCTAACGTTCTTCCCCGACAGGGTGGTCTTGATACTCATGTTGGGTTCAAATCCAAAGGTTTCATCGGTATTTCATGTCAATCAGGAAATTGTTCTCCCTACGTTCAAGACCTCAGATGATCAGGAAGTTCACCCTCTAGACCTGGGAAAAATTCTTACTGAATACCTCCAAATGACATCTACTTTCAGACGTTCTGACCACTTAATTGTCCTACACTCAGGCAGTAGCAGAGGGAAAAAGGCTTCCTCAAGAACAATTGCAGCCTGGATCGTCCACACAATACAACAGGCTTATAGGGCTAAGGGCTTGACTCCCCCGCAGGCGGTAACTGCACATTCTACCAGAGGGATGGCGGCTTCCTGGGCATCGGCTCATCATGTGGCCCCAGATGTCATCTGTAAAGCGGCCTCTTGGTCCTCCATAAATAGCTTTATGTCCCACTATTGTGTTGAACCCGCATCCCTTTCCTCTGTGAACTTTGGCCTTTCAATCCTGTCGGCCGACAGGACAAATTAAACTATTTTTTGTTCAGCATACCCACCCGTGTGGTTTGGCTAGTTATTTCCCACACGTAGGCTGCCATGGAGTCTGTCAGGAAAAAGGAAAATTTATTACCAAATACTTACCGTAATTTTCCTTTCCTGATGGACTCCATGGCAGACGGAGTACCCACCCTGTAAGCATGGAGTCGGATAGTTACGGAACACCAGTACTGGGAGGTGAGCAAAGCTTTATGGGTATGGGGTCCTATAGTATTGGAGAGGAGGCGGGATTAACCCTCACGTAGGCTGCCATGGAGTCCATCAGGAAAGGAAAATTACGGTATTTGGTAATACATTTTCCTTTATATAGTTTTGTTTAAATGTGGTAGCATTATTTCGAATCTGATAGTTTTTTTAGAATTCGGTAGATTTGTTTTTGAATGCGTTAGAATTATTTTGAATGCGGTAGAATTATTTCAAATGCGGTAGAGTTTTTTTCGAATGCGGTAGAGTTTTTTTCGAATGCGGTAGAATTTTTTTGAATACGAAATGAATCCCAAAAACAAATGTAATGAATGCTACAAACTTAAAGGAACACTAAAGGTTCGTTTTTTATTAGATCAATTGATTGCTGTAAGCTAGAGCATTTAAATATCACTTACCTCGTTTTTCCTTTTGACCTCCAAAATACAGTAATCCAGGTTTGAAAATGCCATTTCCTGTCTCTCCTCTTCTTGCTTTCCACCAGCACCTGAGCCGTTTTGCATGGTGGAAAGCAGAATATTCTCACCCCCTCCCTATGACTACAGCCCTGCGTGAAGATGCTCTCTTATCCCTCACAGGCATGGAGGCTAAGCCTAATGGGAACTGTAGTTCCCATTAGGCCGTGATGAAGCAAGAATGAATGCGCACCGCAAACCAGGAAGTCAGTGAGAATAACGATTCAGGAGTGACGGAGGTGAATAAAACAGCTCGATTTCAACAGGTATCAAACTAGTTATAATGCAAAACATTACTTTTTACTTTATCAACTACTGTCAGACTTTAATTTAAGAGGAAAATATTTTTGTCTTTACAACCCCTTTAACTAAACAAATTGAATTAAATAACAAATCGAAACGTAACGAAACAAAACAAATTTTTTCATCCTGCACATGTCTTTTTTTTTTTTTTTTTCCTCATTACTTTTTCCTTTTTTTTTTTATTATTATTATTTTTTTTTATATAAATGTTGGCATTATCAAGTAGTCCCTGTATATATATTTTCTAAATACTTTATATATGTTCATGTCCTTTTGTCCCGCCCAGCCCACCCCCTCCCTCCCCCCCCCCACCACACCAATTGATGCTCTCTTATCTAATCGAGCAAATTTGTTACCCTGTCCGCAGGTTCTCTACATAGCTCCATGTTCTTTTAAATGCTCTCCAATTTTCCCATTTTGTAGTGTCCCTGTTGTCTTCAAGGCTATCTCTAAGATCTTCCATCCAGTATGTTTCCTCCACCGTGTCTATCCATTCCCATATCGTGGGACATTCTGAATCCTGCCACTTCCTTGGTATTAGCCTTTTAGCGGCATTTAGTAGGTGTGGTACCAGTGATTCCCTGTATTTTTTTATTCCTTCGCTCCCTCCGTGAAAGAGTACCGTCCATGGCTCTCTTTTGATTTTTCCCTTTGTAATATCTTCTGTTATCTTCAAAATTTTTTCCCAGTAGATTTTAACCTTTGGGCATTCCCACCAAAGGTGGGCCATGGTTCCAGGGGATTTACAGCCCCTCCAGCAATCTGCTGACTGGCCAATCTTGAATTTACTAAGTTTTACTGGTGTTATATACCAGCCTGATAAGCATTTAAAATTCATTTCGGCTGTTCGGCTATCGATAGCTGAGGTATGGGTCAATTTTAGAATTTTATCAATTGTGGTCCTATCTTTATGTGTCCCTAATTCCTTCTCCCATTTTTTAATAAAAGGGGGTACGTCTGGTTCCTCGAGCTGTAATAGGATTCTTATAGATTTTAGAAATATTTCCTTTGCCACTTTCCGAGGAGCATAGTTTTTCTATGTCTGAAAGCTGGTCCCCAGATCTTAAAGGTTGGGGTAAATTTTGAATAAAATGTTTTAGCTGTTGGTACCTCCAATTATTAAGTGTCATTAAATTTTCTCTTTGTTGTAATTGCGTAAGTGCTATTAAATGTCCTTGGTGTGTTATATCTCTTACTTGTGCATTATCTTTTTTGATCCAACTTCCCCCTATCTCCACTTTCCCCGGAGGGAAATATTCGTTGTCCTTTAGAGAAATTAGGGGTGAATTGAAATTTTTATAAATTTTTTTTTGTGTTACATCCCAAACCTTGAGTGCAGTCTTTGTTATTTCAGGTGTATCTGTGCCAAGTGCTCTAAACTGTGGGGGGTTCCATATTATTTTTTCTAATTTCACTTTGGCTAGTGCATTCTCCAAATTAACCCATCTTTTTTCTGTGTTTGCTCTGGCCCACTCCACAACTCTCGATAGAATTGTTGCTTCATAGTATTTTTTAAGATCTGGGATGGCCAGTCCCCCCTTGTTTTTTGTTTGTTTAAGAATCTGAAACGATATCCTGTGTTTCTTATTTCCCCAGATATAATTCATGATTACGTTTTGGAGGATACGCAACATTTGTTTATCCTGCACATGTCTACTGCTGAACATGAAGGGCCAGATTCTCGTAGATGCGCGCCTAATTATGCAGGTGTTGCGCATCTCAGATGCACTACGCCGACGTAATGCGGAGTGGCAAGTACCGTATTCCCTAAGTAAATGCGCTCCAAGATGCGCCTGCGTCGCGTAAAATCATCGGCGTAATCCGGCGCAAATCCAAAGTAGGAGGGAAGTGGGCGTGTTGCATTGTAATGAAGCGTGACCCCATGCAAGTGCAGGCCGGGACGAACGGAGCATGCGCCGTGACGTGGATGACCCGCGCCGTGACGTGGTTGACCCGCGCCGTGACGTGGATGCCTTCTGCGCATGCGCAAAGCCTCCCTACGATTCGCCGGCGCAGGGTATATAATGCGCCCACACATGCGCCTGTGCAGCGCAAACGTCTCCCATTTTCTTGATAGTGCGAACCAAAGTTTGTGCAGGACAAAATGACAACTGCTGTTAAGGAGAGGAGGAAGAAAAATGTCTCCCCAGAGGAGAGGGCCATTGTTGTGAGGGCAATGGAGAAATATGACTCGCGGCTCCATGGTGCTGACAGTGCCCAGACCAGCAAGTCCCGGAGGGATCAGATCTTAATGAAGGTCGCGTGCCAAGTCAATGCCCTCTCTCATGAGGTCCGGACACCGCAGGACATTCAAAAGAAAATGAATGACCTGCGGCGTCTCGTGAAGGGCAAGCTGGCTTCCATAGCTCGGCATGCCAGGGGCACTGGAGGGGGCCCACCCTGCACTGTCCGCCTGACTGAGGAGGAGAAGGTGGTTGCCCGCTGCCTGCAGACGGAGCAGGTTGAGGGAGTTGGGGGCTATGAGTCCCAAAAGCCAGCCCTGAGGACAGGTAAGTGTGTTTTATATTCTATCTGTTGTGTAGCATGTATGGGGGTGGAAGGGAACATGTGCCAAGTGTGTGGGTCCACCAACATGGGCATCTTTTGTGTCATCCACAGATGTGCAGGAGGGAGCGGGGCCATCTGTTGATGCCAGGGCCCGTCAGGATCCATCCCCCGAACATCCAGTCCCTCTGGCTGCCCCCCTGGAACAGGACTTGGAGGGAAGTGGGCACACCTCAACGGAGGAGGTGGTTGAGGAGGATGTCGTAGTCTAGGACCAGGACCTGTATGTTGTTTTGGAGGAGGATTATGGGTTGCCCGGACCAGCCCAGGCTATCCCCCCATCTTTAGCGAACCCCTCAGTGTCCCCCCCAACCTCTCCAGTCCCTCTGTTTCCCCCCCTCATCTCCGGCCCCTCAACATCCTCCTCTTATGCCCGGTCCCCTGCCACTCCCCAGAAGGCAACGTGCAAGACCAGGGGTGTTTATAAGGTCCTGCCGGAACAGCTGGCCAGACAGCAGGACCAGCAAAATCGGCACCTGTCAGAGGTCGTGGAGGAGATGAGGCGCCTGGCCAACAGCCTGGCATCCTCGGGACACATTACAGATGCCACCCAAGACCTCCAACATCCAACAGCGCAGCAACGCTGACCAGCCTGGGGGAGCTGCAGGCGAACACCTCCGACCTTGTGGGGGAGGTTTATGCCCTGCGCCTTGCAGTCGAGGAGCAGACTGCTGTCCAGACACGCATAGCGGTTGCCCTGGAGGGCATGCAGGCAGCCAGGGAGGGACGTGGGGATGCTCCTCCTCCACCTGCTACCCCACCCCCCCACCTGTGGCTGCCCCCAGGCAAGTGAGGGGCAGGAGCCGTGGCACCAGGCGGAGCCCCCGCCAGGCCCATACATTTTTTGATTTCTTATTATTTTGCTCTGGGTAAGAGCTTTTTTTTTTTGTTCTATTATGCTCTGGGTAAGAGCTTTTTTTTTTTTCTCTATTATGCTCTGGGTAAGAGCTTTTTTTTTTTGTTCTATTATGCTCTGGGTAAGAGCTTTTTTTTTTGTTCTATTATGCTCTGGGTAAGAGCTTTTTTTTTTATATATACTGCACACGGTGCAGTGTGAATGGTGTGTGAATGTGAGGGGGTGGCACTCCTGCCAGTAAGGGGTGTCACCCTCGGCCGTTGGGGAGAGGTTATCCCCACGGCTGTGTGAATGGTGTATGAATGGACAGCAACATCATTGGGGCCTTGACGTGGCGTTGCTGCTCCCAAGTCCTACTTGCTGGACTTGGGCTAATCCAATGTGATGTGGATGTGGGGTGTGTGTGCTAGGGACCACAGTGGTGTACACGCATGCATTGTCTGTGTGCCATGCTGTATGTGTGTGTTTAACGGTCAAAGATTTGTAACACGAGGACCCTCCTGACTGCTCTTCCATCACATGACGGGGTCTCCTCTGGCAGGGGGGGAGGGGCTGTGTGGTTGGGGGGTCAGGTCATCACGTAGGGCAATCTGCAGGCCCTTTCTCATGGCAAAGTTGTGCAGAATGCAACATGCACCAATGATCTGACCCACAAAGTTGGGGGAATACAATAGGGCCCCCCCAGACTTATCCAGGCATTGGAAACGGGACTTCAGGAGGCCAAATGTGCGCTCCACCACTGCACGGGTTTTGATGTGTGCTTCATTGTATCTTCTCTCTCCTCTGGTTTGGGGGTTCCCTTGTGATGTCAGTATCATGGGGGGGGACAGTCATGCCTGCCACCCATGTCACTCACCAACCAGCCAGCTGTCCCCATACATGTCCTGCTCAAAATCTTCTGGGATGTTGCTTTGACGGTATATGTAGCTGTCATTGCTGGATCCGGGGTCTTTGGCATGGACGTGCCATATGAGGTATTTGGCATCGGCTATCACCTGTACGTTGATGGAGTGCCAAAGCTTCCGATTGCGGTAAATGTGCTCTGTGGCACTGGGGGGCTGGAGTGCCACATGTGTGCAATCAATGGCCCCGATGGTGCGTGGGAATCCGTCAATTCTGTAGAAATCTGTCATTGCCTTCTGCCGCAGGTGCTCAGTAGTGGGTCTGATGATGTGGTGGGACATGCGTCTGAGGATTGTGGGGACAACCTGGTGCAGACATCTGCTTATGCTGGTTTGTGACATCCCAGCCACCACTCCACTTGTACGCTGGAATGATCCACTGGCCAGGAAATGGAGGACCTTCACCAGTGGCTGCAGTGCATGTGAGCGGTATGTCTGGCTGGTGATGTCATCCTGCAGGGCTGTGGTTAGTTCCAGGATGGCAGCAGGGCTGAATCTGAAGATGCGATACACCTCCTCATCCCCCATGCCAAAGAGGCTCATGCGCGCGCTCGGTAGATCCTCTCACGTGCCCCCCTCCTCCTACTCCTCCTTCTATGCTCCTCTTCCTCTGCATACATTAGTAGTGATAAGACCATGGCTGCCCCTGGCATGTTGGCATACGAATGTGTTGTCCAGTAAGTGTGATTGCTCAGCTCGTCCGTTATGGTGCTGCTGTAGTTGCTCTCCAGCTGACTTGCACACGGTCTTGAGCAAAGTTACCCATGCTTTTATGAGGGGTATGTTTACTCAAGGCTTTTGTGTTACGTGCACCAAGTAGCCAACGCCGAACGCGCGTAGTTTCGGGAATCCGCGCATCTCCCTCATTTGCATATTTGCATGCTAATTCAATGGGAACTGAATATTTACGATGCGTAACTATGCGCCTACGCCGCGCTAGCTTAAAGCATTTTCGCCGCTCAGACGAAAAATATTTTCTCGCGTATGTGGTTCTGTGTTTACTGCGCATTGATACGCAGGCGCACATTTACAATTACGCCGCGCAAATCCATTTACGCAGGCGTAGCGCTGCTGAGAATCTGTCCCGAAGTGTTTATTAGAACCAAGAATACAACCTTATATACAGTTATAGGAGGTAACCAGAACATAAATTAACATGAGCTAATTAACTAATCATTTACCCAGACGAGGTGACTCCGAGATATGACCTTTCAGGGTAGACGTCACGTCTCCTTGCTCACCTGCTAAACAATACAGATTATCATAAGTGTAAACACAGGACATCTTCACACAATAGCAGGGTCAATTAGCACAGAGAACAGACAGATGTCTGGAGGTGAGGACATTAGCATCTCCTTACACTGTATGTCCCAACAGTATGAATCAGTCACACCCCAGAAAGGGGGTGAAAGTGCCTGATATTGGGGGAGTAGGAAGGAGGTGAAAGTGCCTGGTATTGGGGGGGACGAAGGGGGTGAAAGTGGCTGGTATTGGGGGCAGGAAGGGGGTGAACATTCCGCATTATGGGGGAGCCAGAAAGGGGGTGAAAGTGCCTGGGTATTGGGGGAGCAGGAAGGGGGTGAAAGTGCCGGTATTGGGGGGCAGGAAGGGGGTGAAAGTGCCTAGTATTGGGGGGGCAGGAAGGGAGTGAAAGTGCCCGGTATTGGGTGAAAGTGACCAGTATTGGGGTGCAGGAAGGGGGTGAAAGTGCCCGGTATTGGGGGGCAGGAAGGGGGTGAAAGTGACCAGTATTGGGGTGCAGGAAGGGGGTGAAAGTGCCCGGTATTGGGGGGCTGGAAGGGGGAAAGTGCCTGGTATTGGGGGGCAGGAAGGGGGAGAAAGTGCCGGTATTGAAGAGGGCAGGAAGGGGATGAAAGTGCCCGGTATTGAACGGGGCAGGAAAGGGGTGAAAGTGCCCGATATTGGGGGTGGCAGGAAGGGGGTGAAAGTGCCTGGTATTGAAGGGGGCAGGAAGGGGGTTAAATTGCCCAGTATTAAAGGGGGCAGGAAAGGGGTGAATGTGCCTGGTATTGGGGGGAAGGAAGGGGGTGAAAGTGCCGTTATTGAAGGGGGCAGGAAATGGGTGAAAGTGCCCAGTATTGGGGGGCAGGAAGGGGGTGAAAGTTCCTGGTATTGAAGAGGGCAGGAAGGGGATGAAAGTGCCCGGTATTGAAGGGGGCAGGAAAGGGGTGAAATTGCCCAGTATTGGGGGGGCCGGAAGGGGGTGAAAGTGCCCGGTATTGAAGAGGGCAGGAAGGGGATGAAAGTGCCCGGTATTGAAGGGGGCAGGAAAGGGGTGAAAGTGCCTGGTATTGGGGGGAAGGAAGGGGGTGAAAGTGTCTGGTATTGAAGGGGGCAGGAAAGGGGTGAAAGTGCCCGGTATTGAAGGGGGCAGGAAAGGGGTGAAAGTGCCTGGTATTGGGGGGCAGAAAGGGGGTGAAAGTGCCCGGTATTGAAGGGGGCAGGAAGGGGGTGAAAGTACAAGGTATTGGGGGGGCTGGAAGGGGGGAAGTGCCCGGTATTGAAGGGGGCAGGAAGGGGTGAAAGTGCCTGGTATTGGGGGGGCAGGAAGGGGGTGAAAGTGCCCGGTATTATAGGGGTTAAATCACCAGGTTTGCTCTCTGTCGATCACTCACAGGTGGAATTCCGCTTTAGCTGGGCAGAGTAGGAGACGCTGTGACACCATTCTGCGGATTTGCAAAAATAGTATCACCTAAAATAAAGTCGTGCGTCACGGTGGCTCGCGGGAGTTGAAGCTTTGCGTCGGCGTACGACCTCAAGACTTTCCCTAATTCTGTACACTACCAGCTTCCAGGGCGAAGGTCGGCGTTTCTTCCGGAGGACGCCCCGGGACACAATCGCTCCGAACGGCACGAACTCGCTCAGCGCCGCAGCCGTTTTTTCTAAAACATTTTCCCTTTTCAAAGGACGCCGCCGGAGCCTAAAGTAGATTTTTTTAACACCGCACGTTCCAACCGCGAGTTCGCCCGTCCGTGATATTCACACACGTCTGTCAATTACCGCCAAATTAATTTGATCGGTTTCATGTCCGGGGGGCGCCATTGTAATTTATCAAACTTGTCCTCGGAGTCACTATCCCAGGGAATTAATAATCCGGTTATTTCCCAAAAAAATCAATGTTCGGAAGGGATATTTTTCCTGCGTTATAATTCAAACAAACGACAAGATATTAATAGAACGCTCCACCGATCGATAAGGTGGACGGCTGCTGGAAATGAAAATTTCGAAGGAAAATGCCACTGTAGAACAGGAAAGGGGGAAAGATTGTGAGGATTCCGTCCGCAGCACTGCAAACTGGTAACTGCGAATGAGCACAACATTCCATCCCAACGATCTCTCTGGGGAGTTCGTCCAAATGCTTGATGCATTTCATATATAGTAGCAGTTTTTTTACTACTGCTATACACAGGGCAGCCATCAGAAATGTTAGGGGCCCTTACACAGCTTTAAGCCCCCCTCCCCTCGGCCTGACCACCAACATTCCCCAGGGCCCGCCCACTGGCCATTCCACCAAATCCACCCACTGGCCATTCCACTGAGTCCTTCAATGCACCAACTTTTATTTTAACATTCGTACAACTTAATATATGAAAATTAACCCAATCCAGAAAAGAGGGAGATGAGACTGGACGAGGAGGACATGGGATGGAGGAGGACATGGGATGGGGGAGATGAGACTGGACGAGGAGGACATGGGATGGAGGAGGAGGAGGACATGGGATGGAGGAGATGAGACTGGACGGGAGGACGTGGGATGGAGGAGGAACCGCATGTGGGATGGGGGAGATGAGACTGGACGAGGAGGACATGGGATGAAGAGATGGAACTGGAGGAGGAAGAGGACATGGGATGGAGGAGGAGGAGGACATGGGATGGAGGAGGAGAATATGGGATGGAGGAGATGAGACGAGACTGGACAAGGAGGATATTGGATGAGGAGGAGGAGGAGGAAGAGGACATGGGTTGGAGGAGGAACCGGACGTGGGATGGGGTAGATGAGACTGGAGGAGAAGGAGGACATGGAATGGAGGAGGAGGCGGACATGGGATGGGGGAGATGAGACTGGATGAGGAGGACATGAGATGGAGGAGGACATGGGATAGGGCAGATGAGACTGGATGCGGAGGACATGGGATGGAGGAGGAGGAGGACAAGGTAAGGGGGAGATAAGACTGGATAAGGAGGACATGGGATGGAGGAGGAGGAGGACATGCGATGTGGGAGATGAGACTGGGGGAGGAGGAGGACATGGGATGGGGGAGATGAGACTGGATGAAGAGGACATGGGATGGAAGAGGAGGAGGACATGGGATGGGGGAGATGAGAATGGATGAGGAGTACATGAGATGGAGGAGGACATGGGATGGGGCAGATGAGACTGGATGAGGAGGACATGGGATGGAGGAGGAGGAGGTCATGGGATGGGGGAGATGAGACTGGATGAGGAGGACATGGGATGGGGAGATCAGACTGGATGAGGAGGACATGAGATGGAGGAGGACATGGGATGGGGCAGATGAGACTGGATGAGGAGGACATGGGATGGGGAGATGAGACTGGATGAGGAGGACATGGGATGGGGAGATGAGACGGGATGAGGAGGACATGGGATGGAGGAGGAGGAGGAGGACATGGGATGGAGGAGATGAGACTGGATGAGGAGGACATGGGATGGAGGAGGACATGGGATGGGGAGATGAGATTGGATGAGGAGGACATGGGATGGAGGAGGAGGAGGACATGGGATGGGGGAGATGAGACTGGATGAGGAGGACATGGGATGAGGAGATGAGACTGGATGAGGAGGACATGGGATGGAGGAGGACATGGGATGGGGAGATGGGATTGGATGAGGAGGACATGGGATGGAGGAGGAGGACATGGGATGGGGGAGATGAGACTGGATGAGGAGGACATGAGATGGAGGAGGAGGAGGACATGGGATGGGGCAAATGAGACTGGATGAGGAGGACAAGGGATAGAGGAGGAGGAGGACATGGGATAGGGGAGATGAGACTGGATGAGGGGGGTATGGGATAGGAGATGAGACTGGATGAGGAGGACATGGGATAGGGCAGATGAGACTGGATGCGGAGGACATGGGATGGAGGAGGAGGAGGATATGGGATGGGGGAGATGAGACTGGGTGAGGAGAACATGGGATGGGGAGATGAGACTGGATGAGGAGGACATGGGATGGAGGAGGAGGAGGACATGGAATGGGGGAGATGAGACTGGATGAGGAGGACATGAGATGGAGGAGGACATGGGATGGGGCAGATGAGACTGGAAGAGGAGGACATGGGACGGAGGAGGAGGAGGACATGGGATGGGGGAGATGAGACTGGATGAGGAGGACTTGAGATGGAGAAGGACATGGGATGGGGCAGATAAGACTGGATGAGGAGGACATGGGATGGAGGAGGAGGACATGGGATGGGGCAGATGAGACTGGATGAGGAGGACATGGGATGGAGGAGGACATGGGATGGGGAGATGAGACTGGATGAGGAGGACATGGGATGGAGGAGGAGGAGGACATGAGATGGGGGAGATGAGACTGGATGAGGAGGACTTGAGATGGAGGAGGACATAAGATGGGGCAGATAAGACTGGATGAGGAGGACATGGGATGGAGGACATGGGATGGGGGATGTAACGGTCACCACCGTTTACTACCTTCCATCCACCCACGACAAGCTTATCTGACACACTCTGACAATCCTACATACACGATCCATATCAATTCCCCAGAAAATGAGACTGACTGCTCTATCTTCTGGTTTCCAAATGTATGAACCCTTTAATGGTTTCTTCTTAGCTTTTAATACAGTACAAGATGTTACAGGTAATCACAGGACAATGCAATCTCCACCCCCTTATTCACACACTGAGGCCAATTATCTAATCAGTAGCTAGACATTTCGGCACCGATACTGACGAGATCGTATCACATTCCAAAATACAATTACACAATGCCTTGACCTCAATCACATTATCTAGACAGACGTACTGTCTCTAAATGGCTTGACACCTTTGTACCATAGACAATGGGCCAGATTCAGGTAGATCAGAGCATCTTTGCTCTGGAGTAACGCATCTCATTTACGTTCCGCTGCAGAAATTTTAGGAGCAAGTGCTGTTATTCATGAAGCACTTGCTCCTAAAGTTGCGGCAGCGCATCGCAAATGAGACAGTGGAATTCAAATTGGGCGGGTACGGGGCGTGTAGTATTCAAACTACGCGCGATCCCGCGGCGAACGTACTGCGCATGCGTCGAGTGTCAATGCATCCCAGTGCGCATGCTCCAAGTTCTGTCAGTGAACGTCAATGACGTCACGTCCCCATTCATGAATGTTTTACGCAAACGACGCGATTTGGTTTTTTTCCGACGCGATGACGACGCCTATACCTAACATAGGATACTCCACTAGGGGGCTGCTTTATCTATACGCCGCGTATCGCTTCCGGAAACGTCGTAAAGTCACTGCGTCGCGCCCGAAAAAGATCGTGAATTGCCGATTCCCGCTCATTAACATATTTTTTGAGCGTAAATCGGCGGGAACGCCCCCGGCGCCATTTTTAAGTTGAAGTAACGATGCAATGGCGAAATTCAATTACGCCGATCGCATCGGAACTTCAACCCGGCGTTTCTTGTTTTCTGGTTATAGAAAACAGAAACGCCGGCTTAAAGTGACAGTTAGGCTGGCTAATCACTGGATCCGCCAGCCTAACTCTTCATGAATCTGGCCCAATGTATTGTCTAGGAGTAGATGCAATTAACACCTTTCAACAGAATGAAATGTCTTTCACAAGCCGGGCCACTTAGCATTTTAAGAGCAGATGTCTAGTAGGAACACCTTAATATCTCAGTATCCTGCAAACATGAATTATTATTGATGTCCCATCTCATGTAATATGTGAATTATGATTTTTATTAGCCACCCTACGCCTACAAGGGCACAGGGTGGACTTCGACCCAAGAGTTATTAGGGTCCCTGGCACAGGAGTATCTCTCATCCTTCCAAAGTCTCTGATTGTCACGGTTCATCCCGTTACAGGGGAGATGAGACTGGATGAGGAGGACATGAGATGGAGGAGGACATGGGATGGGGCAGATGAGACTGGATGAGGAGGACATGGGTTGGAGTAGGACATGGGATAGGGAGATGAGACTGGATGAGGAGGCACATGGGATGGAGGAGGAGGAGGACATGAGATGGAGGAGATGAGACTGGACGGGAAGACATGGGATGGAGGAGGAGGAGGACATGGGATAGGGGGAGATGAGACTGGATGAGGAGGACATGGGATGGAGAAAGAGGAGGACATGGGATGGAGAAGGAGGAGGACATGGGATGTAGGAGGAGGAGGACATAGGATGGAGGAGGAGGACATAGGATGGGGGAGATAAGATGAGACTGGACAAGGAGGACATGGGATGGAGAACATGGGATGGGGGAGATGAGATAAGACTGGACAAGGATGAAGGAGGAGGACATGGGATGAAGAGATGGAACTGGAGGAGGAAGAGGACATTGGATGGATGGAGGACGAGTAGGACATCTGATGGGAGAGATGAGATGAGACTGGACAAGGAGGACATCGGATAGACAACATGGAATGGAGGAGGAGGAGGACATGGGATGGGGCAGATGAGACTGGATGAGGAAAATATGGGATGGAGGATTTGGAACTGGAGTAGGAAGAGTACGTAGGATAGAGTATGAGGAGGACATTGGATGGGGGAGGAGGAGGACGTAGGATAGAGTATGAGGAGGACATGGGATGGAGAAGGAGAAGGACATGGGATGGACGTTTGTGGGATGGCCAGTGGTCAGATTCAGTGGGATGGCCAGTGGGCAGGCCCTGTGAAATACTGTGTAGGGGCCCCAAACTTTCTGATGGCTGCCCTGTGAACCTGCATTAAAAAAAACTAAAATCCAATGCATGAAAGGGGAAGGTCAGGCCGTAAAGGAGGTGGCAAGATGATACTGAACGTCCTCCAGCCAGGAAATGGGGCAGGGTTCTGACTTGCTGCAGCTTCTAATGCACATGGTGAGAAGCTCACAGTGTGCAGTGAAATCAGAGGAAGCCGTTTCCGTCCAGGAGAGGAGCCGGGACACTTCTACAAAATATCCAAATGGCTGCACTCATGTGGTCTCCTGTGGGAAGCAACGGTCTCTCTGCAGAGGTCTGACACACGTTTCCTATAGGAAAGGGAGCTGTAATAATGATTCCATGAAATAATTTGCGTCTTTTGGTACTGCCCTGAGTTCAGCTTTAGATTCCCTTCACACATTTGCGTCCATAAACACGAAACGTCGCCATGACGGGGATATCAGCCGGTTTATCTGTAGTTGGCTTAAAGCGGTTTAAGAATTCTGAAGCTCACAATTTTGCGGTAATTCTCGGTGACACAAATGTAAATCCCATTGCTGTACGACGCTCATCTCTCCTGCCAAGACGGGGGGGGGGGGGTTATGTCCTGACAGGGCTCGTCACTCGCTCGGTTATGAAGGGGGGAATTTTTCTGTCACCAGTTCAATCAGCGGGACTTAGAGGAGAACCGCCCGGCGCCTCCGGCTGCCAAAAAAAAACAGACGGCTTATTTCTGGTTTATCGCTCTCTTGTGGAAATCTCCGAGTCGTGTGCCGGCATAAACCTTCACTGGTAATCCCTCGCCGCTGACAGGCCAATCCGGTGCGGGAAATATGACTGGGGGCACCCAGGGAGGATTACCACGCCGGAGACGGGGATGAGCGCCGCTAAATTCATTCTGGAAAGTGAATATCCCCCTCCCCTGGCGGATTTTCTATGGGGGGGGCGCAGAGGATGGAGAAGGGTCTCCGCAAAGAGACGCGACATCACAGGCCGCAGACTGAAACAATGTAACAACCGCCAAAAACACCCAAGCAGGTCATCCTGTGCTCAGGGCAAAGGTGACAATGTGCACCCCCCCATGTGTAAACATATGGGGGGGTGTACCCCATGATTAGATTCGCCCCCCCCCCCAAAAAAAAATCCTTCCTTCCACAAAAAAACACCCAACCCACCTCCAAGCACAAATCCTTCCCGCCAAAAAGGAGGCGGCCACGAGGACAGCGGAGGGGGCTGGCACGAGGACAGCGGAGGGGGCTGGCACGAGGACAGCGGAGGAGGCGGGCACGGGGACAGCGGAGGGGGCTGGCACGAGGACAGCGGAGGAGGCGGGCACAAGGTCAGAGGAGGAGGCGGGCACAAGGACAGCGGAGGAGGTGGGCACGAGGACAGTGGAGGAGGCGTGCACAAGGACAGGGGAAACCGGCAAGAGGACAGCGGAGGAGGCGAGCATGAGGACAGCGGAGGAGGCGGGTACGAGGACAGCGCAGGAGGCGGGCATGAGGACAGCGGAGGAGGCGAGCATGAGGACAGAGGAGGAGGCAGGCATGAGGACAGTGGAGGAGGCGGGCATGAGGACAGCGGAGGAGGCGGGTACGAGGACAGCAGAGGAGGCGGGCATGAGGACAGCGGAGGAGGCGGGCACAGAGACAGCAGAGTAGGCAGGCACGGGGACAGCGGAGGAGGTGGGCACAAAGACAGCAGAGTAGGCAGGCACGAGGACAGCGGAGGAGGCGGGCACAAGGACAGCGGAGGAGGTGGGCACAAGGACAGTGGAGGTCGACACAAGGACAGGGGAGGAGGCGGGCAAGAGGACAGCGGAGGAGGCGAGCACATTTCCTGGCTGCTCTTCTTTTACACTTCAAATGTCAACAGGGGAATCCCGCTGACAGCTGAAAGAACCAAACCTGAAAGTATTCAGGTATTGGAGGTACCGGAGACGGGGATGAGCGCCGCTAAATTCATTCTGGAAAGTGAATATCCCCCTCCCCTGGCGGATTTTCTATGGGGGGGGCGCAGAGGATGGAGAAGGGTCTCCGCAAAGAGACGCGACATCACAGGCCGCAGACTGAAACAATGTAACAACCGCCAAAAACACCCAAGCAGGTCATCCTGTGCTCAGGGCAAAGGTGACAATGTGCACCCCCCCATGTGTAAACATATGGGGGGGGTGTACCCCATGATTAGATTCGCCCCCCCCCCCCCAAAAAAAATCCTTCCTTCCACAAAAAAACACCCAACCCACCTCCAAGCGCAAATCCTTCCCGCCAAAAAGGAGGCGGCCACGAGGACAGCGGAGGGGGCTGGCACGAGGACAGCGGAGGGGGCTGGCACGAGGACAGCGGAGGAGGCGGGCACGGGGACAGCGGAGGGGGCTGGCACGAGGACAGCGGAGGAGGCGGGCACAAGGTCAGAGGAGGAGGCGGGCACAAGGACAGCGGAGGAGGTGGGCACGAGGACAGTGGAGGAGGCGTGCACAAGGACAGGGGAAACCGGCATGAGGACAGCGGAGGAGGCAGGCAAGAGGACAGCGGAGGAGGCGAGCATGAGGACAGCGGAGGAGGCGGGTACGAGGACAGCGCAGGAGGCGGGCATGAGGACAGCGCAGGAGGCGAGCATGAGGACAGAGGAGGAGGCAGGCATGAGGACAGTGGAGGAGGCGGGCATGAGGACAGCGGAGGAGGCGGGTACGAGGACAGCAGAGGAGGCGGGCATGAGGACAGCGGAGGAGGCGGGCACAGAGACAGCAGAGTAGGCAGGCACGGGGACAGCGGAGGAGGTGGGCACAAAGACAGCAGAGTAGGCAGGCACGAGGACAGCGGAGGAGGCGGGCACAAGGACAGCGGAGGAGGTGGGCACAAGGACAGTGGAGGTCGACACAAGGACAGGGGAGGAGGCGGGCAAGAGGACAGCGGAGGAGGCGAGCACATTTCCTGGCTGCTCTTCTTTTACACTTCAAATGTCAACAGGGGAATCCCGCTGACAGCTGAAAGAACCAAACCTGAAAGTATTCAGGTATTGGAGTATTTACACCAATACTCACAGAAGGGCTAGATCAGTTTTCCCCCTTGACAAATGTCTATTGTCTGCTTTTCTCTCCAGAAGGACGGCGCCATCTTTGTTCAGGTGTCCCCCGGAGTCTCCATCTACTTCCTTCACTTGAAATCGCACGCATGTCGGTGCGACTCGGAAGACACGTGTGTGGCCTCGTTTGTCCCGGCTTTTCATACCTGCTTTTTGCAGCTCACCCCCCCCCCCCCCCCCCCCCCGGCCAACCCCCATCTCCCCCCCCCCCCTACAGATAATGAGGGATAATGGCTTTGGCCTTCCTTAGGAAGGATTCCCGGGCTCCCGAATTTTAATTGGATGTAATTAATTGACTTTTATTAATTATTGAGAACTTTCATCAATGATTCAGCCTTTCCTGCAGTTTATTGCGATTCTTTAAAGTGTCACTGACGATCGCACTGAACCCCCCCGCCCCCAGCACCTGTAATCACCAGACCCTCGCATGGTTTTTACTCATTTACAGATGGGGGAGGGGGCAGCTCCCCCTCACTACCATTAACTGGTTTACATAGAAGATTTTTTAGTCAATAATATTTCTGCGCCATTCTGTCAATGTGAGAAGAATATCGGACAGAAAACGTAACCTCTTGCCGACCGGCCGCCATCATTATACTGTAGCAAGTTGGCACAGCTGCGCAAACCTTTTTAGGTGTTCGTCGGCAACTTTAAGAGCTATAGGGGTGCCCCTGAGCCCTGCACTCTGTACATATCTCACCCCTGAGCCCTGCACTCTGTACATATCTCACCCCTGAACCCTGCATTCTGTACATAGCTCACTCCTGAAACCTGCATTCTGTACGTAGCACACCCCTGAGCCCTGCACTCTGTACATATCTCACCCCTGAACCCTGCACTCTGTACATAGCGCACGCCTTAACCCTGCACTCTGTACATAGTGTACCCCTGAGTACTGCACTCTGTACATAGCGCACCCCTTAATCCCGCGATCTGTACATAGTGTACTCCTGAACCTTGCACTCTGCACATAGGGTACCCCTTAACCCTGCACTTTGTACATGGCATACCCCTAAACCCTACACTCTGCACATAGCATACCCCTTAACCCTGCACTTTGTACATAGCGCACCCTAAATCCTGCACTTTGTACATAGCGCACCCTAAACCCTGCACTCTGTACATATCGTACCCCTGAACTCTGTACTCTGTACATAGCGCACCCTAAACCCTGCACTCTGTACATAGCGTACCCCTGAGCCCTGCACTCTGTACATAGCGTACCCCTGAGCCCTGCACTCTGTACATAGCGTACCCCTGAAAATGTTTAGCATGCTTTGTTGAGCCGTTCCTAAACGTGCTGCAATCGCGCATCAACGCTTGCGGTGCCATACATTCACCTCTGCATGTTTAACCTTGCGGCAACCCACACAATGCGCGCTTCCTGTGCGAAGTTGGCACACGTTCAGCCACTGTGCTTTGCTGCACGTTTTGGCGACTTGTAGCATTACTGAAAAAGTTGACTAAAGGGTGCGCTCCGTATTCGGCACATCAGCGGATTGCGTTTCTCTGCTCTGCCAGGACAGTGAGCGATCGATGTAACGTCTGCTGATCGGAGCCACACCGCATATATCATCATTAGGTGTGCAGGGTATCCCCTCCTCCGCCTACACTTCGTACAGATTGGCTGTCGCTGTGATGAATAACGCCAAATAAAAGCCAGTTTCTGGAGCGTCTGTTTCACGGTTTGCATCTCGCTGCACGTGTCCGGCTCTCCTCCTGCTGAGGGCATTTGCTTAATCGGGTTGCTGGTTTCCGGCGCTCGGAGGGTGGTGCAGCTCATTAGTGCGGAGTAATTAGAGCAGAGCGCGGTTCCTCTTCAATGAAACGACTCTGCACCGTACCAAGGGCCCTGGCGGGAGAACTTTCCTCATTCCACAGTTCTTCTGACACATTTTTCTGCAGAGAGGAGCTTACAGTCTGTGCCACAGATGTGCACCCGCTGAGCAGGCGTAGTCTGGGGGAAAGCAATTAAAATTGTATTGGGCCCCCAGGGAGCTCCTGCCATAAAGTGCATGAAGCACTCACAGCATTTTTGCTACAGTCCTTCCAGCACTTCTTATGTGATATCCTGAAGGACCAATCCAGTCAATGGAAGTCGTGGCACCTCTTCTTCCGTACCTCTGCTTCTGTACCTCTCCCTCCATCCTCTACTCTCCTTCCATCCTCTCCCTCCCTCCATCCTCACCTCTCCCTCCATCCTCTACTCCCCTTCCATCCTCTCCCTCCCTCCTCACCTCTCATTCCGTACCTCTCCCTCCCTCCATCCTCACCTCTCCCTCCCTCCTCTCCTTCTGTACCTCTCCCTTCCATCCTCTCCCTCCATCCTCACCTCTCCCTCCGTACCTCTCCTTCCATCCTCTACTCTCCTTCCATCCTCTCCCTCCCTCCTCACCTCTCATTCCGTACCTCTCTCTCCCTCCATCCTCTCCTCTCCCTCTCTCCATCCTCACCTCTCCCTCCCTCCTCACCTCTCCTTCCATCCTCACCTCTCCCTCCCTCCTCACCTCTCATTCCGTACCTCTCCCTCCCTCCATCCTCACCTCTCCCTCCCTCCTCTCCTTCTGTACCTCTCCTTCTGTACCTCTCCCTCCCTCCTCACCTCTCCCTCCATCCTCACCTCTCCCTCCGTACCTCTCCTTCCATCCTCTACTCTCCTTCCATCCTCTCCCTCCCTCCTCACCTCCTCACCTCTCCCTCCTCCTCCTCTCCCTCCATTCCCTCCTCTCCCTCCCTCCTCTCCCTCCTCCCTCCCTCACCTCTCTCCATCCTCACCTCTCTCCCTCCTCCTCACCTCTCCCTTCCACCTCTCCCTTCACCTCTCCCTCCCTCCTCACCTCTCATTCCGTCCTCTCCCTCCATCCTACCTCTCCTCCCTCCATCCTCACCTCTCCCTCTCTCCTCTGACCTCTACCTCCTCTCCTCTCCCTCCCCTCTCCTTCACCTCTCCCTCCCCTCCTCATCCACTCTCCCTCCATCCTCATCTCTCCTTCCATCCTCACCTCTCCCTCCATCCTCACCTCTCCTTCCATACCTCTCCCTCCATCCTCATCTCTCCCTCCATCCTCACCTCTACTTCTGTACCTCCCCTCCCTCCTCACCTCTCCTTCTGTACCTCTCCTTCCATCCTCACCTCTCCCTCCATCCTCATCTCTCCCTCCATCCTCACCTCTACCTCCCTCCTCCCTTCTGTACCTCTCCCTCCATCCTCACCTCTCCCTCCCTTCTCACCTCTCCTTCTGTACCTCTCCCTCCCTCCTCATCTCTCTTCCGTCCTCTCCCTCCATTCTCACCTCTCCCTCCCTCCTTACCTCTCCCTCCCTCCTCACCTCTCCCTTCTTCTTCACCTCTCCCTTCATCCTCACCTCTCCCTATCATTCTCACCTCTCCCTCCATCCTCACCTCTCCCTCCATCCTCACCTTTCCCTCCCTCCCTCACCTTCCGTCCTCTCCCTCCATCCTCACCTCCCTCCTCCCTCCATCCCTCCTCACCTCTCCTCCCTCCTCACCTCCATCCTCACCTCACCCCTCTCCCTCTCTCCATCCTCACCTCTCCCTCCCTCCTCACCTCTCCCTCCATCCTCACCTCTCCCTCCATCCTCACCTCTCCCCTCCTCCATCCTCATCCTCACCTCTCCTCTCCATCCTCACCTCTCCTTCCCTCTCCCTCTTCCCATCCTCACCTCTCCCTTCCATCCTTACCTCTCCTTCCCTACTCACCTCTCCCTCCATCCTCACCTCTCCCTCCATCCTCACCTCTCCCTCCATCCTCACCTCTCACCATACCTCTCCCTCTCACCTCTCCCTCCCTCCTCACCTCTCCCTCATCCTCATCCTCTCCCTCCATCCTCACCTCTCCCTCCATCCTCACCTCTCCCTCCATCCTCACCTCTCCCTCCTCCTCACCTCTCCCTCCATCCTCACCTCTCCCTCCATCCTCACCTCTCCCTCCATCCTCACCTCTCCCTCCACCTCACCTCTCCCTCCTCACCTCTCTCCACCTCACCTCTCCCTTCCATCCTCACCTCTCCCTCCATCCTCCCTCTCCTCTCCTCCACCTCTCCCTCTCCTCCTCTCCCTCCATCCTCACCTTTCTTTTCATCCTCACCTCTCCTTCCGTACCTCTCCCTCCCTCCTCACCTCTCCCATCATCCTCACCTCTCCCTCCATCCTCACCTCTCCTTCCATCCTCACCTCTCCTTCCGTACCTCTACCTCCATCCTCACCTCTTCCTCCACCCTCACCTCTCCCTCCATCCTCACCTCTCCCTCCATCCTCACCTCTCCTTCCGTACCTCTCCCTCCATCCTCACCTCTCCCTCCATCCTCACCTCTCCCTCCATCCTCACCTCTCCTTCAATCCCCACCTCTCTCTTCCTCCTCACCTCTCCCTCCCTCCTCACCTCTCCTTCCATCCTCTCCCTCCATCCTCACCTTTCCCTCCCTTCTCACCTCTCCCTCCATCCTCACCTCTCCCTCCCTCCCTCCTCACCTCTCCCTGCCTCCTCACCTCTCCCTCCATCCTCACCTCTCCCTCCCTCCTCACCTCTCCCTCCCTCCTCACCTCTCCCTCCATCCTCACCTCTCCTTTCATCCTCACCTCTCCTTCCATACCTTCCGCTCCATCCTTACCTCTCCTTCTGTACCTCTCCCTCCATCCTCACCTCTCCTTCTGTACCTTTCCCTCCATCCTCACCTCTCCCTTCTGTACCTCACCCTCCATCCTCACCTCTCCCTTCTGTACCTCTCCCTCCATCCTCACCTCTCCCTCCATCCTCATTTCTCCCTTCTGTACCTCTCCCTCCATCCTCACCTTTCCTTCGGTACTTCTCCCTCCATCCTCACCTCTACTTCTGTACCTCTCCCTTTCTAAACCATATCTCTTTTTCTTTATCTCTCTTTCCCTCTCTCTCCCCATCTCTCCTTCAACCTGCTCCCCACCCATCTGTCTCTCTCTGCCTCTCTCTCTACCTCATCTCGCTCCCCCCATCTGTCTCTCTCTCCTCTCTCCCCCCCATCTCTCTCTCCCCTCTCTCCCCCATCTCTCTCCCCATCTCTCTCTCTCCCCCATCTCTCTCTCTCCCCCATCTCTCTCCCTCCATCCCCCCCCATTTCTCTCGCCCCTCTCCCCCCATCTCTATCTGCCTCTCTCTCTCCCTCATCTCTCCCTCATCTCTCCCTCATCTCTCTCTCTCTCTCTCTCTCTCTCCCCTCTCTCCCCATCTCTCTCTCTCTCTCTCTCTTTCTCTCTCCATATCTCTCCTTTTCTCTATCTCACTCTTTTCCCTCTAAAGTAAATTGCTCATTGATTAAATATCACGCCGGGGACGATAGGTAAACACTGAGTATAATTTATATGTACATTGCACACATCCAGCCGGGCTTTCTGTTTGAACAGACTCTGCGCTTATTTGAAATTCAGAAAATTAGAATTTTGTGATGTTACAGTCTCATGAAACGAATCGCGCTGGCCCCCCCCCACACACACACACACACACCAAGATTCATACTCCACCCTACTATCCACCATGTTGTATTGCAGTGCCTGGCTGGGCGTGTCGATTGAATATAATCGCAGTGGAGTTTTTCTTTCAGTGTCATCTGGCGCTGTTCCTGATGCTTCTGACCGAAGCTTTAAAGTTGTCATAATACTGCGGCAGGTCGGTGGGTTCCCGCAAATCACTGAAGGTACACGTCACACCCTTTATGGAGCTGTAGGAGGTGCGCCTGCTGTACGGTGGGGAACCTGATGCCCATGGCCGGCGGCCACAATGTCTGACGGCTACCCGCGATCGCATGTATGAAAGCCAGAACAGGGATGTAAATGTAAACAGACAGATCCCCATTCTGACAGGGGAGGAGAGAGAGATCTGTTGTTCCTAGTGATCAGGAACAACTAACTCTCTCCTCCTCCAGTCAGCCCAGCCCCCATACAGTTAGAAAGACTTTCCAGGGAACACACTTGACCCCTTGATCGCCCCCTAGGGTTAACCCCTTTCCCTGCCAGTGACATTTATACAGTAATCAGTGGCTATTTTCTCTATTTTCTTAGCTCTGATCGCTGTACAAATGTCAATGGTCCCAAAAAAGTGTCAAAGGTGTCTGATCTGTCCGCCGCAATATCGCAGTCCCGCTAAAAATCGCTGTTCGACCGCCATTACTAGTAAAAAAAAAAAATAATATTAATAAAAATGCCATAAATCTATCCCGTGTTGTAAACGATATAACTTTTGTGCTAACCGACGAATAAACACTTATTGTGATTTTTTTTTTTTTTTACCAAAACTACCGCTATGTATAAGAATACGTATCTGCCTAAACTGAGGAAGAAATTTTTATTTTTTTTAATTGGGATATTTAATATAGCAAACAGTAAAAAAATAAATTTCGCTCTTTTTTAGTTTATAGCGCAAAAAAATAAAACCGCAGAGGTGATCAAATACCACCAAAATAAATCTCTATTTCTGGGGAAAATGGTGTGTTTCATTATTTCAGGATCAGAAATAAATCCGACGTTCTGTTGGGATCAGAAGACAATCCTTCACTTTCCGATCCTCTTTATATCTCTGAAGTGAGAGAGTCTCCTAAACTGATTTTTTCTGGTCCTACATAGGTATTGGTTAATCTAAAGAAAGCTACACAATTACGGATTGTGAGCTCTGTGGGCCATTTTATACTATGAGATTATATTATACAAATAAAAAATACCAACAATATCCTCCTCAGTTATTGCTCAGCAGTCTTTCCAGATGATTGTTTTGTTTTTTTGCACATTTGGATTTTTAACTAAACTGCTACGCCACCTAGTGTTCATCTGCTGCCGTCACCGGTGTCTATACACAGGGTTCTATGGCCCAGATTCACATGGCCAGATTCAGGTAGATGGGCGCATCTTTGTGCCGGCGTAGCGTAAATGTGAAGGCGCAAGCCGGTCTAAGTGGAAGTGGGTGTGACCTTATGCAAATGATGGCCTGAGCCTGAAGCAGAGAATTACGCCTGGCGTATAATCCACTACGCCGGCCCAACTTCCTGGGATACGCCGGCGCACGGTCTTACGCCGAGCGCATACATACGCCCAGACATGCGCCCGTCCGATGCAAAAGTACATCCTGCTTTTTTTTTATTCCATTGATGATGCCTCAAGGACAGGTAAGTGTTGTTTATCCCCCATCCCGTGTGTAGCATGTGAGGGGGTGGAAGGAGACATGTGACAAGTGTGAGGGTCCACCAACATGCGAATGCTTTGTGTCATCCACAGATGTGCAGGAGGGAGCGGGGCCATCCCACGCCATCATCCCCAGAACATCATCCTAATCCTGACCCCCTAGGAAGCCAAAATCCAGCGGTGGAGGGGAGTGGCCACACCTCTCCTCTGGAGGTGGTTGAGGAGGAGTCCGTGACCTTTGATCAGGGTTGCCTGTATTTTGAGGATTCCTCCTCTTTGGACGGGCCCTCTCACACGTCCTCTCCCATCAGGAGAAGCCCCTTTGGCTCAGCCACCATCAGGGGAAGCCCCTCAAGGGCGACACCATACAGCCAGGTCCAACAATCTTCTGCCCCCAGGAAGGCGACACGGAAGACCAGGGGTGTTCCTGATACCGTGCATGACCAAATGGCAAGGGACCAGGTCCAGCAGACCCGCATATTGGGGAACTAGCCAGGCGCCTGCACCGGGTGGCTGACAGCCTGGCATCCCTGGCACAGATTACTGATGCAGTGCAGGATGTCAGCTGCAACTGTGCTGCAGTGGTCACCAGCCTGGGGGAGCTGCAGGCAGAGGTTCACACTCTTACTGGGGCAGTCCAGGCCAACACGGCTGCCATCCGGGATGAGGGGAGGCAGAGGCAGGGCAACCAGCGCCACAATCTAAACCGCCAGCTGAGGATGCAGGCCCAGACTAATCACTACCTCAGCCGCATTGCCGTGGCCTTGGAGGGCAAGCAGCCATCACCTGCCAGGAGTGGCCCACCCGGGGATGAGCCACCTCCAGATGCCCCACCCCCCCACCTGAGGCTCCAGGCAGCCTCGTGTGCCTGGTGCCTGGTGGAACCAGGCGCAGCCCCCGTCAAGCCAAATGAGTGCTGTTTATTTTTTCTGCTCAGAATATAAGCTTATTTGATTTGATTTATGCTCAGGTCATGAGCCTTTTATTTTTTTATGACTGCACATGGTCAGTAGTGCAGACTACAGTGTGAATGGTGTGTGAATGTAGGTGTGACACTCCTGCCAGTAAGGGGTGTCACCCTGGGTCGTGGAGGAGAGGTTATCCCCACGGCCGTGTGAATGTGGTATGAATGGACAGCAACATAATTGGGGCCTTGGCGCGGCGTTGCTGCTCCCAAGTTCTGCATGGTGGACTTGGGCTAATCCAATGTGGTGTGGATGTGGTGTGTGTGATCTAGGGACCACAGTGGTGTGCATGCGTTCATTGTCCGTGTGTCATGATGAATGTGTGTGTTTAACACGTCCAAAGATGCCTACCACGAGGCACCTCCTGACTGCTCTTCCCTCAGCAGACGGGGTAGCCTCGGGCAGGGGGGGACTGTGTGGTTCGGGGGTCAGGTCATCACATATGTCAATCTGCAGGCCCTATCTCATAGCGTAGTTGTGCAGCATGCAACATGCACCGATGATCTGGCACACAAAGTTTGGGGAAAACAACAGGGACCCCCCCCCCAGACTTATCCAGGCATCGGGAACGGGACTTCAGGAGGCCAAATGTGTGCTCCACCACTGCACGGGTACGTATGTGTGCAGCATTGTATTTTCTCTCTCCTCTGGTTTGGGGATTCCGGAATGGAGTCATGAGATGGGGCCCAAGTGCATATGCCGAGTCGCCTGGAAGGGAAAAGACAGGAGGATTTTAGCCATGCATGTGGCCCTCGTGATGTCTGCATCATGGGGTCCGACAGTCATGCCTGACTCCCATGTCACTCACCAACCAACCAGATGTCCCTGTACACATTCTGTTCGAATTCTGTTGGGATGGTGCTTTGACGGTATATGTAGCTGTCGTGGCTGGACCCCGGGGTGTTTGGCATGGACGTGCCATATGAGACATTGGGCATCGGCTATCACCTGTACCTTGATGGAATGCCAGTGCTTTCAAATGCGGTATATGTTCTCTGTGGCACGGGGGGCCGTAGTGCCACATGTGTGCAATCAATGGCCCCGACGGTGCGTGGAAATCCAGCAAGTCTGTAGAAATCCAGCATTGCCTTCTGCCGCAGATGCTCATTGGTGGGTCTGATGATGTGGTGGGACATGCCTCTGAAGATTGCGGGCACAATCTGGTGCACACATCTGCTCATGGTGGATTGTGACATCCCAGACACGACACCACTTGTACGCTGGAACGAGCCACTGGCAAGAAAATGGAGTGTTGCCAGTACCTTGACCAGTGGCTGCACTGCTTGTGAGCGGTGTGTCTTGCTGGTGATGTCATCATGCAGGGCTGTGGTTATTTCCAGGATGGCATCTGGGCTGAATCTAAAGATGCGATACACCTCCGATTCCCCCATGCCAAAGAAGCTCATGCGCGTGCAGTGTATCCCAGTGGCGGCTGGTGCTCAAAAATTTTGGGGGGGCGCAAACGGAAAAAAAAATATTGCAGCCTCACTGTGCCCATCACATGCAGCCACTGTGCCATGCCACCAAATGCAGCCACTGTGCCATCAATTTTTACCACTGTGCCATCAATTGTCACCACTGTGCCATGCCATCAAACACAGAAACTGTGCCATCAATTGTCACCACTGTGCCATGCCATCAAATGCAGCCACTGTGCCATCAATTGTCACCACTGTGCCCCATGCCACCAAATGCAGCCACTGCGCCATCAATTGTCACCACTGTGCCATGCCAACAAATGCAGCCACTGTGCCATCAATTGTCACCACTGTGCAATGCCATCAAACGTCACCACTGTGCCATCAATTGTCACCACTGTGCCATGCCATCAAATGCAGCCGCTGTGCCATCAATTGTCACCACTGTGTGTGCCATGCAACACAGCAACTGTGCCATCAATTGTCACCACTGTGCCATGCCATCAAATGCAGTCACTGTGCCATCAATTTTCACCACTGTGCTATGCCATCAAACGCAGCCACTGTGCCATCAATTTTCACCACTGTGTGTGCCATGCAACACAGCAACTGTGCCATCAATTGTCACCACTGTGCCATGCCATCAAATGCAGTCTCTGTGCCATCAATTGTCACCACTGTGCCATGCCATCAAACGCCACCACTGTGCCATCAATTGTCACCACTGTGCCATGCCATCAAACGCCACCACTGTGCCATCAATTGTCACCACTGTGCCATGCCATCAAATGCAGTCACTGTGCCATCAATTTTCACCACTGTGCTATGCCATCAAACGCAGCCACTGTGCCATCAATTTTCACCACTGTGTGTGCCATGCAACACAGCAACTGTGCCATCAATTGTCACCACTGTGCCATGCCATCAAATGCAGTCTCTGTGCCATCAATTGTCACCACTGTGCCATGCCATCAAACGCCACCACTGTGCCATCAATTGTCACCACTGTGCCATGCCATCAAACGCCACCACTGTGCCATCAATTGTCACCACTGTGCCATGCCATCAAACGCCACCACTGTGCCATCAATTGTCACCACTGTGCCATGCCACCAAATGCAGCCACTGTGCCATCAATTGTCACCACTGTGCCATGCCATCAAACGCCACCACTGTGCCATCAATTGTCACCACTGTGCCATGCAATCAAATGCAGTCACTGTGCCATCAATTGTCACCACTGTGCCATGCCATCATATGCAGTCACTGTGCCATCAATTGTCACCACTGTGCCATGCCATCATATGCAGTCACTGTGCCATCAATTGTCACCACTGTGCCCCATGCCACTGTGCTCATTGTCGCCTCTGTGCCCTTTGTCACCACTGTGCCCCATGATGCCACTGTGCCCCATGATGCCCCTTTCCCTGTAAAAATCACTTACCTGATGCTTCCATGTCCTCACTCGATGTCTTCTGCCGCCGTGGAGAAGCTTCAGCCAATCAGGTTCCTGATAACCAGAATCCGGGAACCTGATTGGCTGAAACGACCGTCAGTCTCATGCAAGGAACGCAGATTGCCTGCGTTCCGAGCATAGATTTCCGAGAGCCGGAGGGCGGTACTGGAAAAGCCTATCAGAGCCGCTGGCTTTGATAGGCAGTTCCCCTCAGCCAACCAGCTGCCGCTATTCGGGTAACCGGCGCCCAATGTCCGGTTATAGGTATAGACCAGGCAGCTGGCAACAATAACTCACGTTCAATGCATTGCATTGAATGTGAGTTATTTGCGAGAGAGGGTGGCGCTGCAGTGCCCTCTATAGACGGCCGCCAGAACTTCGGCTAAAATGTCAAAATGACATTTTAGCCGAATAAAACTTCTTAAAGGGCCCGTTTATTTTATTTTATTTTTGTGACTGCGGGAGGGGGGGGCGGCGCCCGTGCGCCCATATGGGCGGGCCGCCACTGGTGTATCCTCTCCCGTGCCCTCCTCCTCTGTGCCGGTGGACCCATTAGTAGTGCTAGGACCACGGCTGCCCCTGGTATGTTGGCAGACAGATGTGTTGTCCTGCAAGTGGGGTTGCTCAGCTCGTCCGTAACAGTGCTGCTGAAGCTGCTCTCCAGCTGACCTGTGCACGTCAGGTGCAAAGATAAACCAGCTTTTTGATGGAATAACTTTACGCCGGACTTACGACTTACGCGCACCACGCGTAGCCTGCTCCGGCCGCACGTACATGCGTGAATCGCCGTATCTCCCTCATTTGCATATTTGAATAGGAAATCAATGGGAGCACCTGATGCGTCCAGCGTAAATATGCGCCTACGATACGCCGGCGTATGAAAGTTAGGTCGGTCGGAGGAAGCCTATTTTCAGGCGTGGGTCCAGCGCACAGATACGCTGGCACACATTTGCACTTACGTCGGCGTAAGTGCTTTGTGAATCTGGGCCTGTGTCTATACACAGGGGGAGAGATTCTCATAGAAATTTGCTTGCGTATCGTAAGCCATTTACACTACGCCGCCGCATCGTACTAGAGCAAGTGCCGTATTCTCTAACCATTTGCTCCGTAGTTTACGTTGGAGTAGCGAAAATGGCCCAGCGTAAGCCCGCGTAATTCAAATGAGGCGGCTTGTATTTAAATTAAGCGCGCCCCCGCGTCGAACGAACTGCGCCTGCGCCGGCCGGGGAAAAAGCCCAGTGCGCATGCTCCAGCTCACGTCGGAAAGCGTTGTTGAAACCGATGTCAAAACGACGTGATCGTCACTTACACAATGCCCTATTAGCGACGGAAAAAGCCGACGCTGACCCGACGCCATACTTAACATGGCATCCGACGGCACCCGACGGAACTTCGTAAGGTTACTCCACATAGAATCTGGGGTAACCTTACGCGGACGAAAACGACGTACGCAACGACTGGGCAGCGTAAAAGCGTTCGGGAATCGGCGTTCTAGCCTCATTTGCATATGCAAATGAGAAAACGTAAAGGCCACCTAGTGGCCGGAGTTGTCATTACAACTACGATCCGCAAGTGTAATGGTTTTACACTTGTCGGATGTTGAAGCGTATCTATGCCAAAGTGATGCTAAGCATCACGCGCATAGATACGAGGCAAAAAAAACGGCGATATCTGAGATACTCCGTCGTATCGCCGCTGAGAATCTGGCCCAGGGTTCTATGTTTTTACACAGGGAGCCAGATTTCAGAAAGGAATTACGCCGGTGTATCTACAGATACACCGGCGTAATTCGAATTTTCCACTGGCGTATCATTGTTTTCTATTCAGAAAACATGATACGCCGGATTTACGCTAAGAACCGACTGGCATAAGTCACTTACACCGTCGGATCTTAAATGTAATGTTCCGCCGGCCGCTAGGTGGCGTTTTTTCTCATTTGACTATGCAAATGAGACAGATACGCCGATTCACAAACGTTTTTGCGCCGCCTTGTTGTCGTCTACGTCGTTTCTGTAAGCGTAAACTTACCCCTGCTATATGAGGGGTACGTTTACGAAGATCCGTCGTATGCCATTTTAAGTATGGCGTCGGGACAGCGTCGTCTTTTTCCGTTGTTTACGTCGTTTTACTAAGTCATTCGCGAATAGGTATTTGTGTAAATGACGCGTGAGTTGGAGCATGCGCACTGGGCTATTTTTACGGCCGGCGCATGCGCAATTAGGTTAATTTAAATACAATTTAAATACAAGCTGCCCCCTTTGAATTACGCGGCCTTCCACCGGGCCATTTACACTATGCTGCCGCAAATTACGGAGCAAGTGCTTTGTGAATACGGCACTTGCTCCAGTAAATTGTGGCGGCGTAGTGTAAATGGCATACTCTACGCCGCCGCCGATTCTTTCTTAATCTAGCCCAGGGTTCTATGTCTGTACACAGGGTTCTATGGGCCAGATTCTCAAAAGAGATACGACGGTGTATCGCAGGAAACACCTTCGTATCTCTGTTTTTTTTTACTGGGTATCTATGCGTGTGATTCCTAGAATCACTTACGCATAGGTACAGTGAAGATCCGACAGGTGTAAAACACTTACACCGTCGGATCGTAGATGTAATTACTTTCCTGGCCACTAGGTGGCCTTTACGTTGATTTCTCATTTGCCTATGCAAATGAGCCTAATGCGCCGATTCCCGAACGTTTTTACGCCGCCCCGTCGTCGTTTACGCCGTTTCATAAACGTAAGGTTACCCCTGCTATATGAGGGGTAACCTTACGAAGTTCCGTCGTAAGCCATGTTAAGTATGGCGTCGGGACAGCATCGGGACAGCGTCGTCTTTTTCTGTCGTTTACGTCGTTTTACTAAGTCGTTCGCTAATAGGGATTTACGTAAACGACGCTCACGTCGGTTTCATTCACGTTTTCCGACGTGAGCTGGAGCATGCGCACTGGGCTATTTTTGCGGCCGGCGCATGTGCAGTTCGATCGACGCGGGGGCGCGCTTAATTTAAATACAAGCCGCCCCTTTGAATTACGAGGCCTTACGCCGGGCCATTTACACTACGCTGCCGCAAACTACGGAAAGAGTGCTTTGGGAATACGGCACTTGCTCTGTTAAATTGCGGCGGCGTAGCGTAAATGGCTTACGCTACGCCGGCGGGCAATGTATGTGAATCTGGCCCAGAGTCTGTACACATGGTTCTATGTCTGTACACAGGGCTCTATGGTAGGGTGACCAGACATCCCCAGTTTCAGGGGACAGTCCTAAGGTTGCCACCTTTTCCTCAAGCCAAACCTGAACACGCCACTACATATGGTGGGTGTGGCCATATTGTGGGAGGGGCCTCACAGGGCATGATTAAATTAAACAAAATAATTATTTTACCTGTAAAATATGCTTACTTTGCTGTGCCACAAGTAAGAGTCTTGCTGACATGAATAAACCTCAGCACAATCATTTAAAAAAAAATAAAACTCTTCCATTACTACAGAGGTAAGTGCAGTGGAGATCAGGGGCATTAGTTCACCTTTTCATTTTCATTAAGTACAGAGGGTATTATAGTATGTGCAGGGAGGGAGTGCAGAATTTACAACAGTATATACAAGAGTGTGGTGCGTATGTTGGTATGTGTAGGAAAAGAGTGCAAAGTGTAAGACAGTATGTACAGAAAATGAGTGCAGAGGGTAGGTATTACTTGCAGGAAAGGAGTGAAGAGGGTGTAACAGTGACCAGTATATGCAGTAGAGGAGTGTGGAGGGTATGATGGGAGCAGTATGAACAGGAGAGGAGTGTGGAGGGTATGACAGTGGGCAGTATGTACAGGAGAGGAGCTTGGGTGGTATGATGGGGGCAGTATGTACAGGAGAGGAGTGTGGAGGGGATGATGAGTGCAGTATGTATAGGCGAGGAGTGTGGAGGGTATGATGGTGGCAGTATGCACAGGAGAGGAGTGTGTAGGGTATGATGGGGGCAGTACGCACAGGAGAGGAGTGTGGAGCGTATGACAGTGGGAAGTATGTACAGGAGAGGAGTGTGGAGGGTATGACAGTGGGCAGTATGTACAGGAGAGGAGTGTGGAGGGTATGATGGTGGTAGTATGCATGGGAGAGAAGTGTGTAGGGTATGATGGGGGAAGTATGTACAGGAGAGGAGTGTGGAGGGTATGACAGTGGGCAGTATGTACAGGAGAGGAGTGTGGAGGGTATGATGGGGGCAGTATGTACAGGGGAGGAGTGCGAAGGGTAAGGCAGTAGGTGGTATGGGGGGGGGGGTTGGAGAACTGTGTATATGGATGGTATATGGGGGAGGGGGGGCAGAACTGTATGTATGGCTGTGGATTGTATATGGAGGGGGGGCAGAACTGTATGTATGGCTGTGGATGGTATATGGAGGGGGGGGGGCAGAACTGTATATATGGCTGTGGATGGTATATGGAGGGGGGGCAGAACTGTATGTATGGCTGTGGATGGTATATTGAGGGGGGGCAGAACTGTATATATGGCTGTGGATGGTATATGGAGGGGGGGGGGGCAGAACTGTATATATGGCTGTGGATGGTATATGGAGGGGGGCAGAACTGTATGTATGGCTGTGGATGGTATATGGAGGGGGGGCAGAACTGTATATATTGCTGTGGATGGTATATGGAGGGGGGGCAGAACTGTATGTATGGCTGTGGATAGTATATGGAGGGGGGGGTGCAGAACTGTATATATGACTGTGGATGGTATATGGAGGGGGGGCAGAACTGTATGTATGGCTGTGGATGGTATATGGAGGGGGGGCAGAACTGTATGTATGGCTGTGGATGGTATATGGAGGGGGGGCAGAACTGTATGTATGGCTGTGGATGGTATATGGAGGGGGGGCAGAACTGTATGTATGGCTGTGGATGGTATATGGAGGGGGGGGCAGAACTGTATATATGGCTGTGGATGGTATATGGAGGGGGGTCAGAACTGTATATATGGCTGTGGATGGTATATGGAGGGGGGGGGCAGGACTGTATGTATGGCTGTGGTTGGTATATGGAGGGGGGGGGGGGTCAGAACTGTATATATGGCTGTGGATGGTATATGGAGGGGGGGCAGAACTGTATATATGGCTGTGGATGGTATATGGAGGGGGGGGGGCAGGACTGTATGTATGGCTGTGGTTGGTATATGGAGGGGGGGGGGGGTCAGAACTGTATATATGGCTGTGGATGGTATATGGAGGGGGGGCAGAACTGTATATATGGCTGTGGATGGTATATGGAGGGGGGGGGGGCAGAACTGTATGTATAGATAGTGTATGGTGGGGGAAATTGGTGAGGACTGTGTGTATGAGGGGGAGGGGTGAGAGCTCTTTGATATGCTGACATGCTAATAACAGCAAAAACTTACTTTAAAAGTTGAGCTCTCAGTCTCAGCAAGATCGCCACACACTTCACAGAGCAGCAGGGAATGCTGAAGCTCCGCCTTTAACCCCACCTCCATGTCTATTCTGCAGCCAGTCAGAGAAGAGCTGAGCACTCTGTCCCATGTGCCGTCTTCCACTCTGTAGCACACAATGCAGACGGAGGCGCGCCGGAGGGTGGGGGGGAGGGGGCTAGCACAGTGTTGCACACATGTTTACAGCCCGGCTGGGGGCTAACAGAGAGCACTGCTGCGGGTGGCACACGTTATATTAACACTCAGACAAGCTGGTGGAGCCGGGGATGTGCAGCTCTTTTGTGGCCGGGCCAGGACGGGGACGGCAAAAAAAAAAAAAAAAAATTCTATTTAAAAATGTGCCCGGGTCTCAGGCGGCTTCAAAACCGGGCACATGTGTCCAAACCCGGACTGCCCGGGTCAAAACTGGACAGGTGGCAACCCTAGACAGTCCCCTGATTGAGGACACTGTCCCCAGACCAAGTCTGTCCCTGGTTTTGTCCCCAGATTGGATTTAATAGGGGGCAGGGGCAATTTCAAAGACTTTGGGCCAGATTCTCAAAAGAGATACGATGGTGTATCGCAGGAAACACCATTGTATCTCTGTTTTTTTTACTGGGTATCAATGCGTATGATTCCTAGAATTACTTACGCATAGATACAGTGAAGATCCGACAGGTGTAAAACACTTACACCGTCGGATCGTAGATGTACAGGCATACCCCACTTTTAAGTACACAATGGGGACCAGAGCATGTATGTAAAACGAAAATGTACTTTAAGTGAAACAATACCTTTTTTTCATTTCTAGGGTTTATTGGGGGCTCATGGGCTGTAGTGGGGGTGTCAGGAGCTGTAGTTAAGGTCTCAGGGGCTGTAGTGGGGGTGTCAGGGGCACACTGGAACAGGGCAGGCTATGCTCTCGGAACTTCAGCGCCTTCTACTGCGGCTGCAAAATGTCTCTACAGTACTTGTAAGGCACTTTACATACACTCGCGGGTATGTCCTTACTCGCGAATGTATGTAAAGTGAGTGTACTTAAAGCGGGGTATGACTGTAATTACTTTTCTGGCCGCTAGGTGGCCTTTACGTTGTTTTCTCATTTGCCTATGCAAATGAGCCTAATACGCCGATTCCCGAACATTTTTACGACGCCCCCTCATCGTTTACGTCGTTTACGTAAGCGTAAACCTACCCCTGCTATATGAGGGGTAGGTTTACGAAGTTCCGTCGTTGCCATGTTAAGTATGGCGTCGGGTCAGCGTCGTCTTTTTCCATCGGTTACGTCGTTTTACTAAATCGTTCGCGAATAGGGCATTGCGTAAGTGACGATCACGTCGTTTTGACGTCGGTTTCAACGACGCTTTCCGACGTGAGCTGGAGCATGCGCACTGGGCTTTTTTCCCGGCCGGTGCATGAATTACGCGGGGATACGCAGGGCCATTTACACTACGCCGCCGCAAACTATGGAGCAAGTGCTTTGGGAATACGGCACTTGCTCCATTAAGTTGCGGCGGCGTAGTGTAAATGGCTTACGCTACGCCGTCGCAGGTTCTATGTGAATCTGGCCCAGTCAGTGCAGAATTAAAATAAAAAAAATAGAATTACACCCCCCGCTCCGCCGTGCCTACTAGCATAAGGGGGTTGTATTTTTCCCATTATCTGTGCCCCTTTCTGATGATCATGTGCTGGTCGGAGTGGAGGGAATATTTCTTCAGTTTTGGGCGCATGTCCATTCAGCTCCACTCGCATGTTATTCTGCCTTGGCTCAAATCCTGGCCAGCCACCTGCCTATCTCCCTGCCTTCCCTGGGGGAGTGATCTTCCTCCGCACCCCATCCAGTAGGAGCCGGGGCCCGGAAATTGGGCGGAATTCAAATTGGGCGGGTACGGGGCGTGTATTATTTAAACTAAGCGCGATCCCGCGGCGAACGTACTGCGCATGCGTCGAGTGTCAATGCATCCCAGTGCGCATGCTCCAAATTCTGTCAGTGAACGTCAATGACGTCACATGACGACGCCTATACTTAACATAGGATACTCCACTAGGGGGCTGCTTTATCTTTACGCCGCGTATCGCTTACGGAAACGTCGTAAAGTCACTGCGTCGCGCCCGAATACGATCGTGAATTGCCGATTCCCGCTGATTAACATATTTTTTCAGCGTAAATCAGCGGGAACGCCCCCGGCGCCATTTTTAAATTAAAGTTGCGATGCGATGGCGAAATTCAATTGCGCCGATCGCATCGGAACTCCAACCCGGCGTTTCTTGTTTTCTGGTTACAGAAAACAGAAACGCCGGCTTAAAGTGACAGTTAGGGCCAGATTCAGGTAGAGTTAGGCTGGCGGATCAATGGATCCGCCAGCCTAACTGTCACTTTAAGCCGGCGTTTTTGTTTTCTGTAACCAGAAAACAAGAAACGCCGGGTTGGAGTTCCGATGCGATCGGCGCAATTGAATTTCGCCATCACATCGTTACTTCAACTTAAAAATGGCGCTCAAAAAATATGTTAATGAGCGGGAATCGGCAATTCACGATCTTTTTCGGGCGCGACGCAGTGACTTTACGACGTTTCCGGAAGCGATACGCGGCGTATAGATAAAGCAGCCCCCTAGTGGAGTATCCTATGTTAAGTATAGGCGTCGTCATCGCGTCGGAAAAAATACAAATCGCGTCGCTTTCGTAAAACATTCATGAATGGGGATGTGACGTCATTGACGTTCACTGACAGAATTTGGAGCATGCGCACTGGGATGCATTGACACTCGACGCATGCGCAGTACGTTCGCCGCGGGATCGCGCTTAGTTTGAATACTACACGCCCCGTACCCGCCCAATTTGAATTCCGCCGGCTCATTCGCGATGCGCTGCCGCAACTTTAGGAGCAAGTGCTTCATGAATAACAGCACTTGCTCCTAAAATTTCGCCAGAGTAACGTAAATGAGAAGCGTTACTCCAGAGCAAAGATGCTCTGATCTACCTGAATCTGGCCCTACTTAGGCTGGAGTATCACAGATACTCCAGCCTAACTCTACCTGAATCTGGCCCATAAAGGACGTTCAATACGACGCTGTCCCGGCGTCCATACTTAACATTGGCTGCGCCTTACTATAGCAGCTTTATCTTAACGCCGGAGATACGCTTACGCATACGACGTAAAGGGAATGCGCCGGCCGCTCGTACGTTCGGGAATTAGCGTAACTCGCTCATTTGCATATTTTACGCTGGGACTAGACGGAAGCACCCCTAGCGTCCAGCATAAACATGCATCTAAGATACGATGGTGTAAGAAACTTACACCAGTCATATCTTAGCGTAAGTCCGGCGTATCATGTTTTCTGGATAGAAAACAATGACACGCCGGCGGGAAATTCAAATTACGCCGGTGTATCTGTAGATACGCCAGCGTAATTCCTTTGTGGATCTGACCCTATGGGCCAGATTCTCAGAGGCGTTACGACGGAGTATCTCAGATACCCCGTCGTATCGCCTTTTTTTTGTCCTCGTATCTATGCGAGTGATGCTTAGCATCACTTTTGCATAGATACGCTTCTACATCCGACAAGTGTAAAAGCATTACACTTTCGGATCGTAGGTGTAATGACAACTCCGGCCACTAGGTGGCCTTCACGTTGTTTTTTCATTTGCATATGCAAATGAGGCTAGTACGGCGATTCCCGAACGCTTTTACGCCGCCCCGTCGTCGCGTACGTCGTTTACGGACTCGTAAGGTTACCCCAGCTTCTATGTGGAGTAACCTTACGAAGTTCCGTCGGATGCCGTCGGACGCCATGTTAAGTATGGCGTCGGGTCAGCGTCGGCTTTTTCCGTCGCTTACGTCATTTTACTAACTCGTTCGCGAATAGGGACTTGCGTAAATGACGCTCACGTCGTTTTGACGTTGGTTTCAATGACGCTTCCCGACGTGAGCTGGAGCATGCGCACTGGGCTTTTTCCCCGGCCGGCGCATGCGCAGTTCGTTCGACGCGGGGGCACGCTTAATTTAAATACAAGCCGCCCCATTTGAATTGCGCGGGTTTACGCTTGGCGATTTACGAGACGCCGGCGAAAACTACGGAGCAAGTGCTTTGAGAATAAAGCACTTGCTCTAGTACGCAGCGGTGGCGTAGTGTAAATGGCTTACGCTACGCCGCCGAAAATATATGAGAATCTGGCCCTGTGTCTGTACACAGGGTTCTATGTCTATACAGGTTTTGGGCCAGATCCTCAGACACCAGCCGCCCACGCAGCATGTCCCAAATATGCTACGCCGCTTTAAGTCACAGCGGCATATTGCTAATCCTCAATGAAATGCTGCTGTAACTTACGGCGGCGTAGCGTAAATGGGCCGGCGTTCGCGGGTATAATGCAAATTTACTAGGGGGGGCATGTTTTATTATAATTATGAATGACCCGACGCAAACAACTCTTTTTTTACACTGCGCATGCGTACCCTAGTGCGCATGCGTGAAATCACGTTGCAAATAGTCAATGAAAACGACATGTACGTAATATACGCAATTCCCTATTCGCGAACGGGTTACGCAAACGACGTGAACGACGAAAAAATCGACGCTGGCCCGACGTCCATACTTAACATTGGCTGCGCCACCATATAGCAGGGGTAACATTACGCCGTACATATGCTTACGCAAACGACGTAAACACACTGCGCCGGGCGTACGTATGTTCGTGGATCACCGTATCTACCTCATTTGCATATTTTACGCGGACGCGCCCTTAGCGCCCAGCGTAAATATGCATCTAAGATACGACGGTGTAAGAAACTTATGCCAGTCGTATCTTAGCGTAAGGCCGGGGTATCTTGTTTTCTGGATAGAAAACAAAGACACGCCGGCGGGAAATTCGAATTACTTCGGTGTATCTGTAGATACACATAGAACTCCTTTTTTATGTCATTATTTTAAATGTATGACTTTTTACTGAATAAACCTCATCCTGGTTTTATTGACCTGCGCTATTGGAGCCCTCTTTTTACTATTTTTCTTACTTCATCCCATGGTCTAATTTGAGACCATGGGAGCATTGCTTGGACACACAGCTTAAAGAGGTTGTAAAGACAAAAATATTTTCCTCTTAAATTAAAGTCTGACAGTAGCTGATAAAGTAAAAAGTAATGTTTTGCACTATAACTAGTTTGATACCTGTTGAAATCGAGCTGTTTTATTCACCCCTGTCACTCCTGAATCGTTTTTCTCACTGACTTCCTGGTTTGCAATGCGCATTCATTCTTGCTACATCACGGCCTAATGGGAACTACAGTTCCCATTAGGCTTAGCCTCCATGCCTGTGAGGGATAAGAGAGCATCTTCACGCAGGGCTGTAGTCATAGGGAGGGGGTGAGCACATTCTGCTTTCCACCATGCAAAACGGCTTAGGTGCTGGTGGAAAGCAAGAAGAGGAGAGACAGGAAATTGCATTTTCAAACCTGGATTACTGTATTTTGGAGGTCAAAAGGAAAAACGAGGTAAGTGATATTTAAATGCTCTAGCTTACAGCAATCAATTAATCTAATAAAAAATGAACCTTTAGTGTTCCTTTAAGAATTATATCCGGAAGTGGTTGCAGTCGCACAGCACGCTGTTTGGACATCGCTGATTCCTGGTGCCCATACCAGTTGGAGTCTCAACTACAACTTTTATCCTCTACCTGGTTGCAGTGGTCCCGGTTTCCAAACGACCTCAACGCCTTTCTGACTCTTTTGCTGTACCAACCCATCCGTTAAGCGTATTTATACCTACCATATATCTGATGTGATTGCGATTTCTACAGATTACTACAGACAACCTGAGCACCTGCTGTTTCCTTTCAATCACTGGACATCTGTCCACTTCACACCCTTCACCAATTGTTCAATTGATGTTTACTTCAAGTTCTTAACACAGACTTGGTTATGTTATATATTGTATTGAATTTATTTTGTGACTACCATAATTTTTTTCGGTAGCTTAATTATGTGCACCCGCACCATCTAATGTCGTTGCCACATCTCGTATTTCACATTTTAGCGCTACAATTTTTAGCTCATGCGCACACCTATGCCCGGCGTAACCCCTAAGCTGCGCCGGCCCACTGTATAAAAGCGCCCAGATCTGTGCCCGTCGAGTGCAAAAGTACATCCGTTTGCTTCCCCTGAAGCAAGGTACTTTTGTCCTCTTACTGTGACCCATGTCTGGTCGTGCGTCAGGGAAGGAGAGGAGGAAAAAAAACGTTTCTGCCCAGGAGAGGGCTGTTATTATTGCACGCATGGCCAGGTACGACGTATACCTCCATGGGGCAGAAAGTGGATCCACCAGCAAGGCCGGGAAGGAGGAGATTCTGGAGGAGATTCTGGAGTAGATCACCAGCCAGGTCAATCTCTTTGGACAGAAGGCCAGGACCTCCAAGGATATAGCCAAGAAGATAAACGATCTTTGTCGTGCTGTCCGGGAAAGGCTGGGAGCCATCAGAAGGCATGCCAGGGCCACTGGAGGGGGACAAGACACTTCTCTCAGTCTCACTCCGGATGAGCAGGTGGTTGCCCAGTGTCTCCACAGGGAGCAAGTGGAGGGAGTTGAGGGATTTGACTCCCAGGATCAGGTTTTTTTTTTTTTACAAATATTTGGTGTGTAGTATGTGTGTGGGAAGGGCTGGTGCAAGGATTTTTGACACCCTAGGCGAAACCTCATTTTGACGCCCCCCCCCCCCCCCCATAGGCTCCGCCCCACTGAGATTTTTGCGGTGCCTCTTCACCTATTTCTTCAGCCGTGGTCCACAGGCCTGCACCTGTGCCTCTGGACCCGGCCCGAAGACAAATAGTGGATGGTAACGGCTCGCTTGCTCACACCAGCTATGGCCCACAGGCTAGGACAGTATACAGACAGACTAACTGTGTACAGTAACTGCCTGTCTGTACGAGCGACAGATACACTGACAATGTTTTACAGGCACCTAATAAAAAATAATAAATGCACATTTTTGTACCTGCATTTTTTTTGTTATTTACAAAGGTGGACTTAACCTTTACACCTCAGATCACCCCAATTCCTGTATTTTCAGGTCTGAGATCACCACTATTCTTCCACCTTCACACTTCAGATCACCCCTAAATACCTGTTCCCCTCTGCGACCCCCCCTCCGCACCTCTGTTCCCCTCAGCACCCCCCTCCGCAACTCTGTTTCCCCTCTGCGACCCCCCTCTGCACCTCTGTTCCCCTCTGCGACCCCCCTCTGCACCTCTGTTCCCCTCTGCGACCCCCCTCTGCACCTCTGTTCCCCTCTGCGACCCCCCTCTGCACCACTGTTCCCCTCAGCGACCCCCCCCTCCGCACCTCTGTTCCCCTCAGCGACCCCCATCCGCACCTCTGTTCCCCTCAGCGACCCCCCTCTGCACCTCTGTTCCCCTCAGCGACCCCCCTCTACCCCCTCTCCGCACCTCTGTTCCCCTCAGCGACCCCCCCCCCTCCGCACCTCTGTTCCCCTCAGCGACCCCCATCCGCACCTCTAATGTTCCCCTCAGCGACCCCCCTCCGCACCTCTGTTCCCCTCAGCGACCCCCCCTCCGCACCTCTGTTCCCCTCAGCGACCCCCCCCTCCGCACCTCTGTTCCCCTCAGCGACCCCCATCCGCACCTCTGTTCCCCTCAGCGACCCCCCTCCGCACCTTTGTTCCTCAGCGACCCCCATCCGCACCTCTGTTCCCCTCAGCGACCCCCCTCCGCACCTCTGTTCCCCTCAGCGACCCCCATCCGCACCTCTGTTCCCCTCATCGACCCCCCTCTGCACCTCTGTTCCCCTCTGCGACCCCCCTCTGCACCTCTGTTCCCCTCTGCGACCCCCCTCCGCACCTCTGTTCCCCTCAGCGACCCCCCTCCGCCCCTCTGTTCCCCTCAGCGACCCCCCATCCGCACCTCTGTTCCCCTCAGCGACCCCCCTCCGCACCTCTGTTCCCCTCAGCGACCCCCATCCGCACCTCTGTTCCCCTCAGCGACCCCCCTCTGCACCTCTGTTCCCCTCTGCGACCCCCCTCCGCACCTCTGTTCCCCTCAGCGACCCCATCCGCACCTCTGTTCCCCTCAGCGACCCCCCTCCGCACCTCTGTTCCCCTCAGCGACCCCCATCCGCACCTCTGTTCTCCTCAGCGACCCCCCTCTGCACCTCTGTTCCCCTCTGCGACCCCCCTCTGCACCTCTGTTCCCCTCTGCGACCCCCCTCTGCACCTCTGTTCCCCTCAGCGACCCCCCTCCGCACCTCTGTTCCCCTCAGCGACCCCCCTCCGCACCTCTGTTCCCCTCAGCGACCCCCATCCGCACCTCTGTTCCCCTCAACGACCCCCCTCCGCACCTCTGTTCCCCTCTGCGACCCCCCTCCGCACCTCTGCACCCCTTCCCCTCCCCTCTGCGACCCCCCTCTGCACCTCTGTTCCCCTCTGCACCACTGCGACCCCCCTCTCTGCACCCCCATCTGTTCCCCTCAGCGACCCCCCTCCGCACCTCTGTTCCCCTCAGCGACCCCCCCTCCGCACCTCTCTTCCCTCAGCACCCCCCTCCACCCCTCTGTTCCCCTCTGTGACCCCCCTCTGCACCTCTCAGCACCCCCCTCCACCCCTCTGTTCCCCCCTCCACACCTCTGCATGCCCCACACACACATATATAATTTCCTCTCTGTACAACCCCTGCACATCTGTCCCACCCTCCCCACACACACATATATCTGGTCCCCCTCCGTAACCACTCTCACACACATCTGTACCCCCCTGCCCCCCCCCCCCCCCACACACATAAATCTGGTCCCCCTCTGTAACCCCTCCCACACACATATTTGTACCCCCTTGCAGGTCTGCCCCCCCCCCCCCCCCCCCACACACACACACATCTGTCCCACCTCTGTATACAGTGCAACAAACTATAACAGCATAGTACATTTTTTATTTCATGTGACAGCAGGCAGGCTGCAGCACTGAGCTTGCATACCTGAGCCAGCGGCGGCTGATGGCTTTACTCTACGAGAGCCGCGCTGCTGCCTGCCTGTCCTCTGTTGTGAGAGATCCCGAGCAACCAGGAGGAGGGGTGAGCAGATATCGCGGCAAGCCTGTATGTAGGGCTTCCATCTCATTTGCCCCAGCCGGTTCCATCGATCGTGCAGCATTTCCGGTCGGCTGCTCCTTGTCCTGGCTGGCTCTCTCGTCTCTCCCCTCATCTTCCCATTGCTAGGGCAGCTCTGCAGAGTGGTCCCGGAAGTCTTCACAACAGGTGCAGTCGCCCCCTAGCCTGGCGGCTGGCGCTATAAGGCGGCATGTATTTAAAAAAAAAGAGAGTCCTGGAGGTTTTTTTAATTTTGCCGCCTCCCTTACCGTGGCGCTCTAGGCAGTCGCCTGATCCGCCTATTGCTAGCGCCGGCCCTGTGTGTGGGGGGACATGTGACACGTGTGTTGGTCCAACAACATGTGAATGCTTTGTGTCATCCACAGATGTGCTGGAGGGAGCTGGGCCATCATCTTCTGGTGATCATCCCACACCATCCCCCCCACAGCATCCTGAGCCAGACCCCCTGGGAAGACCAGACACAGCAGTGGAGGGGATTGCTTACACCTCGCCTCATGAGGAGGAGCCAGTCCTTTCCGACCAATAACTGGTCCGTTTTTTGGAGGAGTCTTCCCCTTTTCCCGGGCCCTCTGTGACCTCCACACCCATCAGGGGAAGGCCCTCAGGGTCCTCCCCCAACATGTCCACCTCCTCAAGGGCCTCCCCTTATAGCCGGCCCAAAGCCACTCCTGGCCCCAGGAAGGCAACCAGGAAGACTAGGGGAGTGCCTGAGTTGCTCCCGGAACACTTAGGGAGGGAACAGGACCGCCAGACCCGGCATATGGGTGAGGTTGTCTTACAGATGCGGCGACTGGCTGACACCCTGGCCTCCTCTGCTACCCTGACTGACAGTATGCAGGATGTCAGTGCCAACTCCGCGGCTGTTATCACCTGCCTGGGGGATCTGCAGGCCACCACAGCAGGCCTCGTGACTGAGGTACAGACACTGGCAGAGGCCGTTCGGGAGAATACAGCTGCCATCCAGGCGGAGGGGAGACAGTCAAGGCTGCTACAAGCCGAAACCAATGCGGTCCTCACCCGCATAGCCCTGGCATTGGAGGGCAGCCAGGGAGGGACCAGGGGATGCTCCTCCTCCTCCTCCTCCTGATTCCCCCCCCCCACCTGAGGCGTCCCTAATGCAGCTGCGGAGTCGGGGTCGTGGCTCCAGATGTGGCCCAAGACAGGGCAGATGATTTTTTTTTTAGAGCTTTTTGATGCTCATTATATATTTTTTTCTATTCTATACTCCGGTGATGAGTTTATTTTTTATGTTATATACTCCGGTGATGAGTTTATTTTTTATGTTCTATACTCTGGTATTGAGTTTATTTATTTTTTTGGTAGACCCAGCACACGGTCAGTAGTGCAGGCTACAGTGTGAATGGTGTGTGACTGGTGTGTGAATGTGGGGGTGACACTCCTGCAAGTAAGGGGTGTCACCCTCGGTCGTTGGGGAGACGTTCTCCCCACGACTGTGTGAATGTCGTATGAATGGACAGCAACTTGATTGGTGCCTTGATGTGGCGTTGCTGCTCCCAAGTCCTGCATGTTGGACTTGGGCTAAACCAATGTGACGTGGATGTGTTGTGTGTGATATAGGGACCACAGTGGTGTGCATGCGTGCATTGTCTGTGTGCCATGATGAATGTGTGTGTTTAACTTGCAAAGATTCGTTCCACGAGGACCCTCCTGACTGCTGTTCCATTAGCAGAATGGGTAGCCTCGGTTAGGGGGGGGGCAGTGTGGTTCTGGGGTCAGGTCATCACATATGTCAATCTCCAGGCCTTTTCTCACAGCAAAGTTGTGCAGCATGCAACATGCACCAATGATCTGACACACAAAGTTTGGGGAATACAACATGGTCCCCCCAGACTTATCCAGGCATCGGAAACGGAACTTCAGGAGGCCAAATGTGCGCTCCACCACTGCACGGGTACGTATGTGTGCTTCATTGTATCTTCTCTCTCCTCTGGTTTGGGGATTCCGGAATGGAGTCATGAGATGGGGCCCAAGTGCATATGCCGAGTCACCTGGAAGGGAAAAGACAGGAGAATGTTAGCCAGGCATGTGCACCTTGTGATGTCTGCATCATGGGTTCGGAGAGTCATGCCTGACCCATGTCACTCACCAACTAGCCAGCTGTCCCCATACACGTTCTGGTCGAAATCCGTGGGGATGGGGCTTTGACGGTATATGTAGCTGTCGTGGCTGGCCCCTGGGTGTTTGGCATGGAGGTGCCATATGAGGTATTTGGCATCGGCTATCACCTGTACATTGATGCAATGCCAATGCTTCCGATTGCGGTATATGTGCTCTGTGGCACGGGGGGGCTGTAGTGCCACATGTGTGCAATCAATGGCCCTGATGGTGCGTGGGAATCTGGCAATACTGTAGAAATCTTGTATTGCCTTCTGCCGTAGGTGCTCCTGGGTGGGTCTGATGATGTGGTGGGACATGCGTCTGAGGATGGCGGGGACAACCTGGTGCACACATCTGCTCATGGAGGATTGTGCCATCCCAGACACAACTCCAGTTGTACACTGAAATGATGCACTGGCAAGGAAATGCAGTGTTGCCAGTACCTTGACCAGTGGCTCCACTGCTTGGGAGCGGTGTGTCTTGCTGGTGAGGTCATCTTTCAGGGCTGTGGCAATTTCCAGGATGGCCTCTAGGCTGAATCTGAAGATGCGATATACCTCCAAATCACCCATGCCAAAGAGGTCGATGCGCGTTCTGTATATCCTCTCCCGCTCCCTCCTTCTACGCGCCTCTAAAGCCACTAGTATAGCAATGACCATGGATGCCCCTGGCATGTTGGCAAAAAGATTGTTGTCCTGCAAGTGTGGTTGCTCAGCTCGTCCGTAACGGTGCTGCGGCAGCTGCTCTCCGGCTGACCTGTGCACGTCTGCTGCTAACTTTCACCTGCTTTTATGAGGGGTAACTTTAGGCCGGACGTACAACTTACGCGCGGCGCACGGAGCCAGCGTCGGGCACATGTACGTTTGTGGATCAGCGTATCTCCCTCATTTGCATATTAGAATAGGAAATGAATGGGAGCGCAAGCTGCGTCCGGCGTGTATATGCGCCGGCGTACGCCGGTCTAAAGAGCCGATTTTCAGGCGTATCTTGTTATGTGGATGCGGCGCATAGTTACGGCGTAAGTGCTTTGTGGATCTGGCCCAGGGTTCTATGTCTGTACACAGGGTTCTATGGGCCAGATCTATACACTTTGCTCTGGAGGGTTATTTGCGTTGCGCTGCCGATTTTTAGGAGCAAGTCTATACACAGCTCCTAAAGGCGGCAGCGCATCGCAAATAGCCGCGGAATTCAAATGTCGCGGGTACTATACACAGGGTCCCGCCGCGACGTCTATGTCTATCCCCGTGCGCATGCTCCACACTGTGAGGTCAATGTTCTATGTCGCAAGCGACGTTTTTTTTTTTTTTTCCGACGCGATACACATACCTAACATAGGATATTCCAACCCCATGTTCTAACTATGCGCCGCGTTCCTATAACACTGCGTCGCGCCGGAGGGTTCTTTCCGCTCATTAACATATTTTTTGTCGGCGGGAACGCCCCCGCGCCATATACACAGGGTATCTATGTGCCTATACACACAGGGTTATATGGCTCTATGCCTATACACAGGGCTCTATGTCTATACAGGTTATTTGTCTGTACACAGGGTTCTATGTCTATACACAGGTTTATATGTCTGTGCACATGGTTCTATGTCTATACACAGGGTTATATGTCTGTACACAGGGTTCTATGTCTATACACAGGGTTATATGTCTGTACACAGGGTTCTATGTCTGTACACAGGATTCTATGTCTATACACAGGGTTCTATGTCTATACACAGGGTTCTATGCCTATACATAGAGTTCTATGTCTATACACAGGGTTCTATGCCTGTACACAGAGTTATATGTCTATACACAGGGCTCTATGTCTGTACACAGGGTTCTATGTCTGTAGGCAGGGTTCTATGTCTATACACAGGGTTCTATGTCTGTACACAGGGTTCTATGTCTATACACAGGGTTCTATGTCTATATAGGTTTTATGTCTATACACAGGGCTATATGTCTGTACATAGGGTTCTATGTCTGTACACAGGGTCCTATGTCTGTACACAGGGTTCTATGTCTATACACAGGGTTCTATGTCTATACACAAAGTTCTATGTCAATACACAGGGTTCTATGACTATACACAGAGTTATTCGTCTATACACAGGGCTCTATGTCTGTACACAGGGTTCTATGTCTGTAGGCAGGGTTCTATGTCTATACACAGGGTTCTATGTCTGTACACATGGGTCTATGTCTAAACACAGGGTTCTATGTCTATACACAGGGTTCTATGCCTATACACAGGGTTCTATGTCTATAGACAGGGCTCTATGTCTATACAGGTTCTATGTCTGTACACAGGGTTCTATGTCTATACACGGGGGTTCTATGTCTGTACACATGGTTCTATGTCTATACACAGTGTTCTATGTCTATACACAGTGTTCTATCTCTATACACAGGGCTCTATGTCTGTACACAGGGTTCTATGTCTATACTAGGGTGACCATGTGTCCCGGATTGCCCGGGACAGTCCCACATTTTGCAGGTCTGACCCAGGCACCTTCATTCCAGGACAATACAGTGTCCCGGAATAAAACTGACACAGACACCCCCATGCCAATCTGATGCCCCCAAAAAAGGCCACCACATCACTGCTTTACTTGTCCTGGCCGGGAATACCTGGAGGAGCAAAATCCCCGTCCCCTGCTTGTGATTGGAGAAATCATAAATCCTGCCTCTTGTGTCCAATCACTGTGCTGTGATTGGTTACAGCACAAGCTGATTTTTGGGAAGGGAGGGTGTCCCTGAATGGTAGTTTGGAAATGTGGTCACCCTAGTCTATACACAGGGCTCTATGTATGTACACAGGGCTCTATGTATGTACACAGGGTTCTATATCTATACACAGGGTTATATGTCTATACACAGGGTTCTATGTCTGTACACAGGGTTCTATGTCTATACACAGGGTTCTATGTCTGTACACAGGGTTCTATGTCTATACACAGGGTTCTATGTCTATACACAGGGTTCTATGCCTATACACAGAGTCCTATGTCTATACACAGGTACACAGTTCTATGACAGGAACAGTGTGGCGGACAGTGATCAGCCTAACTGGCTCCGGCGTATGTCTATACAGGTTCTATGCCTGTACAAAAAATATGTTAATGAGCAGGATTCTATGGCGCGACGCAATCTGTTTCCGGACAGCGGCGCAGATATACCTACATGGTTATATCCTATGTTAGGTATAGGCTATCGCGCCGGGAAAAAAAAAAAAACGTCGCTTGCGTACGGTCAGGGTTCTATGTCTTCACAGTTTTGGACACAGGGTTTTTGACTATGCGCAGTCTTGGCGGCGGGATCGCGCGTAGTTAGCACAGGTACCCGTTTTGAATTCCATGTCTATACACTTCGTGAGGCACTTGTTATTTCGGCAGCGCAACGCAAATGAGAAGCCTAGAGCAAAGATGCTCTGGACACAGGCCCTAGTCCAGAGGGTATGTCTATACACAGGGTTCTATGTCTGTACACAGAGTCCTATGTCTATACACAGGGCTCTATGTCTATACAGGTTCTATGTCTTTACACAGGATTCTGTGTCTGTACACAGGGTTATATGTCTATACACGGGGTTCTATGTCTGTACACAGGGTTCCATGTCTGTACAGGGCCATCTTATCCAGTGGGCACACCTGGGCACAGCCCAGGGGCCCCAGGTGCCCATGGGGCCCCATCAGGGCCGATCCTAGGGTGGGTGCACTGAGCCCTGGTGCTGTAAGCTGCTGCAGAGAAGGGGCACCAAGCCACCAAAGCTGTGGCAGGCTACTTGACTGCACTGGATGCTAGAATCGCCGGCCGCCTGGCGCCTAGCAACCAGTGACGTCAGCAGCTGCCCCAACATTCAGAGCATGCCATGGTCGCCTCAGCATACGTAGCGTGCCGCCTCCGCAGCTGGAAAACCAGCTCGGCTAAGCCCACCTCTGCCATCTTCAGACTCAGACAGCGTAGCACGTTGCAGGCCACCATCTTCATTGTTGGGGAACCAATTTATTTCTTTGCCCAGGGGCCCATGATGATATTAAGATGGCACTGTGTCTGTACACAGGGTTCTATGTCTATACACAGGGCTCTATGCCTGTACACAGGGTTCTATGCCTATACACAGGGTTCTATGTCTATACACAGGGTTCTATGTCTGTACACAGGGTTCTATGTCTATACACAGGGTTCTATGTCTGTACACAGGGTTCTATGTCTATACACAGGGTTCTATGTCTATACACAGGGTTCTATGTCTGTACACAGGGTTCTATGTCTGTACACAGGGTTCTATGTCTATACACAGGGTTATATGTCTATACACAGGGTTCTATGTCTGTACACAGGGTTCTATGTCTGTACACAGGGTTCTATGTCTGTACACAGGGTTCTATGTCTATACACAGGGCTCTATGTCTGTACACAGGGTTATATGTCTATACACAGGGTTCTATGTCTGTACACAGGGTTCTATGTCTATACACAGGGTTCTATGTCTGTACACAGGGTTCTATGTCTATACCCTGGCTCTATGTCTGTACAGAAAGCGTAGTGTAACTTAGATAAGCTACGCCTGCGGCACTTCTTTGTGGATCTGGCCCTATGTCTATACACAGGGTTCTATGTCTGTACGCAGGGCTCTATGGTGCTGGTTTGATGAAGTCACTTCACATGGATCTCTCCTGATCCTTACAAGCCGATTAAATTCCTGACATATCCCAACATACAGAAACGGGGTCTTTGTTCAGAACACCCCTGAGCTTCAGTCAGTGACTAGGCTGAGAGGATGTCATCAGTCTGCTGCAAGCAAGATAAAAAATGTCCTCAGTCTCCCCAGAGACACTGAAAGAGACCAGGGAGACCAGGTGGGCACAGGGTGGAGTGTGTAGTACCCTGGGTGAGTAAGCAGGTGCAAGGTACAGGTGTGGAGAGTACAGTACACGGGGTGGAGAGTGTATTACCCTTGGGGAGTAAGCAGGTGCAGAGTGCAAAACATTGGGTGACCAGGTGGGCACAGGGTATACAGCACAGTACACAGGGACCAGGTGGACACAGGGTATACAGCACAGTACACAGGGTGACCAGATGGGCACGGGGTATACAGCACAGTACACGGGGTGACCAGGTGGGCACAGGGTATACAGCACAGTACACAGGGTGACCAGATGGGCACGGGGTATACAGCACAGTACACGGGGTCACCAGGTGGGCACAGAGTATACAGTACCCGGGGTGACAAGGTGGGCACGGGGTATACAGCACAGTACACTAGGGTGACCAGACATCCCCAGTTTCAGGGGACAGTCCCCTGATTGAGGACACTGTCCCCGGACCAAGTCTGTCCCTGGTTTTGTCCCCAGATTGGATTTACTGTAATAGGGGGCAGGGGCAATTTCAGAGACAATCAGTGCAGAATTAAAATAAAACTATTAGAATTACACACCCCCGCTCCGCCGTGCCTACTAGCATAGGGGGGTGTATTTTTCCCATTTTCTGTGCCCCTTTCTGATGATCATGTGCTGGTCGGAGCGGAGGGAATATTTCTTCAGTTTCGGGCGCATGCCCATTCAGCTCGCATGTTCTTCTGCCTTGGCTCAAATCCTGGCCAGCCACCTGCCTATCTCCCTGCCTTCCCTGGCGGAGTGATCTTCCTCCGCTCCCCACCCAGTAGTAGCTGAGACCCTGAAGAGTGAGACTTGAGAGGCTGTGAGGCGGGCGGTGGCGGGCAGAGAGTAAAGAAAAAAATAAAGAAAGTAAAGAAAAAATATGTCCCCGAATTTCATTTTAAAAATCTGGTCACCTTACAGTACACAGGGTAACCAGATGGGCACAGGGTATACAGCACAGTACACGGGGTGACCAGGTGGGCACGGGGTAGGCGGTGTAGTCCACGGGGGAGGGGCGACAAGCCAAAGCACCAGACAGAGAAAATCCCGGTCCAGGAATGAGGTCAGAGAGTCCAATCATCTCTCAGGAGAGGATAAGAATGTTTACACCCAACCAGAAGGCTAATTTGGGGATCACAGGAAACAATCGGCTCAGAGAAATAGAATTACACAATGAACTGGCAGTGCCAGGGTGGGGGAGGAGGGCGCACCCCATTATTGATTAGTTAGAGCCGATCAGTAAAATATCAGATCACCTGTAACAGGCAAGATTCATTCTCATTGGGTACAATTTTGGGGGGGAAACCTGACAATTTTAAAATAACAACAAGAAGTAAAAAAGATCAATAATTAAAAAATAAAATAAAATAAAACCCCCGAAAATCGTTCTCGCTGTGGCATCGGAGGAAAAGTCGGATATTTTGGATGAGAAGCCGGGAACATGGAGGGGATGAACGTTCGTCCGTCAGAGGGATAAATCTTTATAAACATGGGAAGGGTGATATGAAGGTCAGCCAATGAGAGGGGGGAATTCGCTGCACACGCCGCGGACGTATAGATCGGCGCAATGTCTCATGTGATTAGCGCAGCTGTTTCCATGTAAACATTGTTGCAGATTAGAGAGACAATTTACTGTCTGTTATTTCTCCGGAGACAATATTATAATGTTATGTTACAGAGCTGGTGCCGGCCTGCCGGGGTCCTCAGAGCCCCGGAAAATTCTTCCCAATCCTTCCATGCCGGATAAAGTATGTACTCCCACCAGTGGCGGCCCACTGTCTGCAAGGTCCATATAGACATATGAGCGAGTTTGGGGTGCAGGAACTTTACTGGCCTGCACAGGGTCCTGGACTCAACCCCATAGAACACTCTTGGGATGAATTAGAGCAGAGACTGTGAGCCAGGCCTTCTCATCCAACATCAGTGCCTGATCTCACAAATGCGCTTCTAGAAGAAGGGTCAAACATTCCCATAGACACACCCCTAAACCTTGTGGACAGACCTTTCCATAGACACACCCCTAAACCATGTGGACAGCCTTCCCATAGACACACCCCTAAATCTTGTGGATGGCCTTCCCATAGACACACCCCTAAACCTTGTGGACGGCCTTCCCATAGACACACCCCTAAACCTTGTGGACAGCCTTCCCATAGACACACCCCTAAACCTTGTGGACTGCCTTCCTATAGACACACCCCCTAAACCTTGTGGACAGCCTTCCCATAGACACACCCCTAAACTATGTGGACAGCCTTCCCATAGAAACACCCCTAAACCTTGTGGACAGCCTTCCCATAGAAACACCCCTAAACCTTGTGGACAGCCGACCAATAGACACACCCCTAAACCATGTGGACAGCCTTCCCATAGACACACCCCTAAACCATGTGGACAGCCTTCCTATAGACACACCCCTAAATCTTGTGGATGGCCTTCCCATAGACACACCCCTAAACTATGTGGACAGCCTTCCCATAGAAACACCCCTAAACCTTGTGGAAAGCCTTCCCATAGACACACCCCTAAACCTTGTGGACAGACCTTCCCATAGACACACCCCTAAACCTTGTGGACAGCCTTCCCATAGACACACCCCTAAACTTTGTGGACAGACCTTCCCATAGACACACCCCTAAACATTGTGGACGGCCTTCCCATAGACACACCCCTAAACTTTGTGGACGGCCTGCCCATGGACACACCCCTAAACCTTGTTGATGGCCTTCCCATAGACACACCCCTAAACCTTGTGGACTGCCTTCCTATAGACACACCCCTAAAACTTGTGGACAGCCTTCCCATAGACACACCCCTAAACCTTGTGGACAGCCGACCAATAGACACAACCCTACACGATGTGGACGGCTTTCCCATAGACACACCCCTAAACCTTGTGGACAGCCTTCCTATAGACACACCCCTAAATCTTGTGGATGGCCTTCCCATAGACACACCCCTAAACTATGTGGACAGCCTTCCCATAGAAACACCCCTAAACCTTGTGGACAGACCTTCCCATAGACACACCCCTAAACCTTGTGGACAGCCTTCCCATAGACACACCCCTAAACCTTGTGGACAGACCTTCCCATAGACACACCCCTAAACATTGTGGACGGCCTTCTCATAGACACACCCCTAAACATTGTGGACGGCCTGCCCATGGACACACCCCTAAACCTTGTTGATGGCCTTCCCATAGACACACCCCTAAACCTTGTGGACTGCCTTTCTATAGACACACACCTAAAACTTGTGGACAGCCTTCCCATAGACACACCCCTAAACCTTGTGGACAGCCGACCAATAGACACACCCCTAAACCGTGTGGACAGCCTTCCCATAGACACACCCCTAAACCTTGTGGACAGCCTTCCCATAGACACACCCCTAAACCTTATGGAAGGCCTTCCCATAGACACACCCCTAAACCTTATGGAAGGCCTTCCCATAGACACACCCCTAAACCATGTGGACAGCCTTCCCATAGACACACCCCTAAACCTTGTGGACAGCCTTCCCATAGACACACCCCTAAACCTTATGGAAGGCCTTCCCATAGACACACCCCTAAACCATGTGGACAGCCTTCCCATAGACACACCCCTAAACCTTGTGGACGGCCTTCCCATAGACACACCCCTAATCCTTGTGGACAGCCTTCCCATAGACACACCCCTAAACCTTGTGGACAGACCTTCCCATAGACACACTCCTAAACCTTGTTGACCGCCTTCCCATAGACACACCCCTAAACCTTGTACACAGACCTTCCCATAGACACACCCCTAAACATTTTGGACGGCCTTCCCATAAACACACCCTTAAACCTTGTGGACAGACCTTCCTATAGACACACCCCTAAACCTTGTGGACGGCCTTCCTATAGACACACCCCTAAACCTTGTGGATGGCCTTTCCATAGACACACCCCTAAACCTTGTGGACGGCCTTCCCATAGACACCCTCCTAAACCTTGTGGACGGCCTTTCCATAGATGCACCCCTAAACCTTGTGGACTGCCTTCCCACGGACACACCCCCTAAACCTTGTGGACCGCCTTCCCAGAAGAGGTGAAGGTGTTATATCTGCAAAGGGTGGGCAGGCGTCCCAATACTTTTGACAATAGTGCACATTGTTTTCTTGATTTGATGATTAGCGATCGGCACGCAGAGAGTTCTAAAAAAAGATCCAAAAGTTGTGCAAATTGTTTTGGAAACGGATAAAAAGTTTTAAAAAGTTTTAAAACGAAGCGACCCGAAGGACGGTCTGCCGCGTTACGGACTTATTTCCAGAAATAGAAGAAACCGCAAGGAAATTCCCCAGACTTCACTGCGTGGATCTTCACTTACTCTGAACTGTGTGGACGTCACTCCAGGCGGGCAGGGCGCAGGCTATGGAAGTATGCGATGGTAAAACTCCCTGAGGAAGCTCTAGGGGGCCGGAGGAGGAGATAGTAGAGAAGAAGCGGGGCATGCAGCAAGGCTCGGTCGCTATTTTCGGAAAGGTTACGGCTACAAACAGGTCAGGCGTCTGAAATAGAAATCTTCAGAAGTCATTTTTATCCTTTGTGATGAAATATGGATGAGAGATTCCAATAATACATCTGAAGGTTCTAAAAACAGGAAAAGCCTTGGCGCCGGACCAACGGAGAGGGAATTCGGATTAATTCCGCCGTTGCTCACTGACGTTTTATCTCCCTAAAAATAATTCCATTAGTGGAAAAAATAAAAGTTTGTATGTAGTGTATCTGATCGCGGGTTCGGAGCGGCGTCTCTTGTGGTGAACCTGCGGCTCGTGACGCAGAAATCACGTTGGTTGTGCATCCAACAAATCCCAAATACGACTACCAATGGATTTAGAGGATGCGCCTCTTGTTTGGCCTGGAGTTCCCCTTCAAAAATTTTAAGGGGGAACTCATTTGCATAAAGACATAAAATTCACATTATGGCCAAAACTTTGTGGTACCCGATGACCACGCCCACCTGTATGGGCAAATGTGCCCCCCCCCAAATGATGGAGGTCAGGCATCTCCAGTATGTAGGAATGTAGCCCCCCTGCCATGGCCCCACTGTATGTAGGAATGTAGCCCCCCCTGCCTTGGTCCCACTATATGTAGAAATGTAGCCCTCCTGCCTTGGTCCCCCTGTATGTAGAAATGTAGCCCCCCTGCCTTGGTCCCACTGTATGTAGGCATGTAGCCCCCCTGCCTTGGCCCCACTGTATGTAGGAATGTACCTCCCTGCCTTGGTCCCCCTGTATGTAGGAATGTAGCCCCCCCTGCCTTGGTCCCCCTGTATGCAGGAAAGTAGCCCCCCTGCCTTGGTCCCCCTGTATGTAGGAATATAGCCCCCCTGCCTTGGCCCCATTGTATGTAGGAATGTAGCCCCCCTTGCTCTGGTCCCACTGTATGTAGGAACGTAGCCCCCCTGCCTTGGCCCCACTTAATGTAGGAATGTAGCCCCCTGCCTTGGTCCCCCTGTATGTAGGAATGTAGCCCCCCAGCCTTGGTCCCCCTGTATGTAGGAAAGTAGCCCCCCTGCCTTGGTGCCCCTGTATGTAGGAATATAGCCCCCCTGCCTTGGCCCCACTGTATGTAGGAATGTAGCCCCCCTTGCTCTGGTCCCACTGTATGTAGGAACGTAGCCACCTGCCTTAGTCCCACTGTATGTAGGAATGTAGCCCCCCTGCCTTGGTCCCACTGTATGTAGGAATGTAGCCTCCCGTCTTGGTCCCACTATATGTAGGATTGTAGCTCGCCCGCCTTGGTCCCCCTGTATGTAGGAATGTAGCCCCCTGCCTTGGTCCCCCTGTATGTAGGAATGTAGCCCCCCTGCCTTGGTCCCACTGTATGTAGGAATGTAGCCTCCCGTCTTGGTCCCACTATATGTAGGATTGTAGCTCGTCCGCCTTGGTCCCCCTGTATGTAGGAATGTAGCCCCCTGCCTTGGTCCCCCTGTATGTAGGAATGTAGCCCCCTTGCCCTGGTCCCCCTGTATGTAGGAATGTAGCCCCCTGCCTTGGTCCCACTGTATGTAGGAATGTAGCCCCCGTCTTGGTCCCACTATATGTAAGATTGTAGCCCACCCGCCTTGGTCCCCCTGTATGTAGGAATGTAGCCCCCTTGTCCTGGTCCCCCTGTATGTTGGATTGTAGCCCTCGGTTTTGGTCCCACTGTGTAACGGTCACCACCGTTTACGATCTTCCATCCACCCAAGACAGCTTATCTGACACTCCACCATCTGACAGGCATGACCCAGTCCATTTCCCAGAATAACCGAGACACAAGCTCTAGTTACTGAGTCAAATGTATGAACACTTTTAATGGTATCTTAGCTCTCTTATATACAGTACAAGGCATGTTTTAGTAATCACAAGAACAATCAAACTCTCCACCCCCAACTTCACACCTTGGGGGACTTCAATCACATTCTTTTAGTTAATGGCATCCAGTTAAGCTAATCATTAGTCATCCCCCATACGTCCCGTCTCTGCAATTAGAGGAGGTAATTACTACAGCTTGACAAGTCACATTCCTTTACTAAACATAATTGACATGCTAATTCAATACACCTGAAGAGAGACGTCTGCCCTTTAGACTGCTAACTCACAACACATATCTATCATCAATAGCATCTTCACACAATGACACGTCTTAGGAGCAGACGTACTTAGTTAGCATCTCAACAGCCACGGTTAAGCATTGAAGGAGACACTTTTATTGACCGGTTGTGGGTCAGCATGAAATCAAACTGTAATATTCAAAGATATCCTGCAATATGAACTATCAGTAATGTCCCATCTCATGTAATTTATAATTAATATTTCTCAGTCACCCTATGCCCAAAAAGGGCACAGGGTGACCCTAGACCCAAGAGTTATTAGTGATGCTGGCTCAGGGCTTTAGCACATGCCCCACACTATATAAGGCCGCCTGCTGGGCGGCCTCGTGTAGTGTGTTCCAGCGCTGAACAGAGATCAGTCAGAGAGACAGTCTTTTTATATAGCTAGATAGAGCAGGCAGGCTAGTCAGTTTAGCTTAATTTACAGTGTGTAGAGGATATATATACATCCCTAGGAGTTGTACATATATTTATACACTGTATAGCTTAGATAGATCAGTTCTTCCTAATTTACTGGCAGGCAGGTGATTGTGCTATTTAAAGACGTTATCACAGGTATAGACACCCAGCAGGTACAATATTTAACCACTTCCCGCCCGGCCAATAGCAGATTTACGGCCGGGAAGTGGTTATGAAATCGTGACTAGACGTTCTCAAACGTCTAGCACGATTTCAATGCCGCGCGCGCCCGTGGGGGCGCGCAGCGCGGCGATCGTTGATGCGGGGTGTCAGTCCGACACCCTGCATCACCGATCTCGGTAACGAGTCTCCGGCGGAGGCTCGCTACCACGTGATCAGCCGTGTCCAATCACGGCTGATCACGATGTAAACAGGAAGAGCCGCCGACGGCTCTTCCTCACTCGCGTCTGACAGACGCGAGTACAGGAGAGCCGATCGGCGGCTCTCCTGACAGGGGGGGGTTCGCGCTGATTGTTTATCAGCGCAGCCCCCCCTCGTATGCCCACACTACCACCAGGGATGCCCACACTGGCAGGGCAAAAAAAAAACGTAAAAAAAAAACACAGGATAAAAATACAGGTAAAAAAAAAAAAACATGCCAGTCAGTGCCCACACATGGGCACTGACTGGCAACATATACATCAGTGCCACCCTGCAGTGTGCTTCAGTGCCACCCCTCCGTGCCAATACATGCCCAGTGCCCACCTATCAGTGCCCATCTCTGCCACCCATAAGTGCCGCCTATGAGTTCCAAGTGCCGCCTATGAGTGCCCATTAGTGCCGCCTATGAGTGTCCATCAGTGCCGCCTAAGAGTGCCCATCAGTGCCGCCTAAGAGTGCCCATCAGTGCCACCTAAGAGTGCCCATCAGTGCCGCCTAAGAGTGCCCATCAGTGCCACCTATGAGTGCCCATCAGTGTCGCATACCAGCGCCGCCTATCAGTGCCCATCAATGCCACCTCATCGGTGCCCATCAGTACTACCTCATCAGTGCCGCCATATCAGTGCCTGTAATTGAAAGAGAAAACATACTTATTTACAAAAAAGTTAACAGAAAAAAATAAAAATGTATTTTTTTTTCTAAATTTCCAGTCTTTTATTAGTTGTTGCGCAAAAAATAAAAAACGCAGAGGCGATCAAATACCACCAAAAGAAAGCTCTATTTGTGGGGAAAAAATGATTTTGTTTGGGTGCAGTGTAGCATGACCGCGCAATTGTCATTCAAAGTGCGACAGTGCTGAAAGCTGAAAATTGGCTTGGGCGGGAAGGTGCGTAAGTGCCTGGTATGGAAGTGGTTAAAGGAATTTTTCATATTTTTTTTAATTTAAGCATCATTAAAATCACTGCTCCTGGAGCAGTGATTTTAATGATGCTTAAATTAAAATTAAAATTAAAATTCCTTTAAATATTGTACCTGCTGGGTGTCTATAGTTTGCCTGTGAAAACGTCTTTGAGAACCCGGGTCTTGCCCGAGGGAACATGTATCAATGGAAAAAAGTTTTAAAAACTGTAATTTTTTCAGGAGTCCTGCTCCTGAAAAGACGAAGTTTTTAAAACTTGTTTCCATTGATACATGTTCCCTGGGGCAAGACCCGGGTTCTCAAAGACGTTTTCCAACAATAACTTGAATATTCGGCTTTAAAATGAGCACATTTGAATTTGAACGTTCGAGTCACATAGACTTCAATGGGGTTCTAAATGTTCGCGCGAACGGTTGGTCTGTTCGAACCTTCTGGTACGAACCAAACGCGGGGGTGTTCGGCTAATCCCTATCCCTCATCCTTCCAAAGTCTCTGGTTGTCACGGGTCATTTCATTACACACTGTATGTAGCAATGTAGCCCCCCTGCCTTGGTCCACCACTGTGGGTGACAGTACGGGCGGCTCTACAGAAGACAGTGCAATCAGCTCCGCAGAAGACAGTGTGGGTGGCTCAGAGGTTGACAGAGCGGCTCCACGGTTCACTTTGAATTGTTGTAATTCAACAAAAACCAACAGAGGTCCTGACCCTTCCTTACTCTCCCCAGAACTAAACAGAAAGGTTTTCTCCGAAGATCCTCTAAACTTCTTCTTCCCGAGGGAAAGGGTTAACCCGGCAGATTTCCATCGCGAGTTGTTTTATAAATTACCTCAATCACTTGGGTGCTTTCTAAACCGCGAATCTTAAGAGAGATTTATTACCCCCCCATAGTGATCCATTTCAATTTCCACCTGAATCTTCCCCTCAGCGACTCTCCACCTAATTAGCGTCTGATTTATTTATTGGCTGCCATGGCGATTCTCAAATCAATCACCAGAAGCAGCTGCTGAGGGTCGTTTGTCAAATACGCCGATTGGAAACGGGTCGTTTCTCCCCTTCGCACCAAATGAATTGGGAAAATGGACGGCTCTACTGAGGCTCGTAAGGGGGGGGAGATTTATGGTGGAGAAGAACGTGCACACGGGTTGTCACCCCCCATTCAGCGCAGGCAGCTGGTCCGAGTTACACCGGGAGATGTCACATTATAGAAAGTCGCTTTCTTTGCTGAGGAACAATTAGGCTCTGCCTCCAACGTTGTGTTAAGTGCAAGGCGGGGCAAAAAAAAGTATATTATACAATATATAAAACATACATCTCTGCAATACACGCGCAGATCCGGGGGTGGAACCCGGCAAGACCCAGCAAATACAGAAAAATCACAGATGATCGTCCAGAAACATACTCAGCTGACAACGCAGCATTTATGTGGACTGAGTGGTGCCAGCCCTGCCCAGTCTGCTTTTGTTAGGTTACTCAAACACTCCCACTCTCTGGTATCTACGGGCAACCAAGGAGCGGCGGTGGGGATCGGACATCCGAGGAGCGGCAGGTATCAGGAATTCGTGAGGACCGGCATCCAGGGATTGACGGTGTAACGGAACGTCCCACACTCCGATTGAGTGCTTCCGTCATATACCGCTTCCTATCAGTCTGGATATAGATATCAGATATTCCAGCTGCTCTCAACACACAACAAGACGAGACTTGTTTGTCTGCTGAACATGGAGTGTTTATTAGAACCAAGAATACAACCTTATATACAGTTAGAGGAGGTAACCAGAACATAAATTAACATGAGCTAATTAACTAATCATTTACCCAGATGAGGTGACTCTGAGATATGACCTTTCAGAGTAGACGTCACATCTTCTCATTCACCTGCTATACAATACACCTTATCATAAGCGTAAACACAGGACATCTTCACACAATAGCAGGGTCAATTAGCACAGAGTACAGACAGATGGCTGGAGGGGACAGCATTAGCATCTCCTTACACTGTATGTCCCAACAGTATAAATCAGTCACTCTAATGGCATATACAGGGTCCCAGGGTATACAGCTCACAAAGAGCACCTGTAACGGTCACCACCGTTTACGACCTTCCATCCACCCACGACAAGCTTATCTGACACACTCCGACAATCCTGCATACACGATCCATATCATTTCCCATAATCAAGACGAGACTCTGCTCTGCACTTGCTTCCAAAGATATGAACACTTTAATGTTTTTTTCTTAGCTCTTTTATACAGTACAGTTAATCACAGGACAATGCAGTCCCCACCCCCCTATTCACACACTGAGGCTAATTATCTAATCAGTAGCTAGGCATGTCGGCACCGCATCATCAATAGACTTAACTCAGAGAGAATGACATTCCTGTAGATAATGACATCAAAACAAAATACTGTCACACTCTGAGTATCAATACACTCCTAAACATAATTGACATGCTAATTTAATACATCTAAATGGAAAGGTCTTCCAGGAGCCGATGTAATTAGCACCTTTTCAATGAAATGTCTTTCACAAGCCCAGCTTGACTTAACATTTCAATAGCCGGAGCTAAGCATTGAATAAGCTTGTAATGTCCCTCTCCTGTGTAACAGATGTCAAGTAGGAACACCTTGTAATATTCCAGTCCTGCAATATAAATTATAATTAATGTCCCATCTCATGTAATATATGATATCATTTCTTTGTCACCCTATGGCCCTAGTGGACATAAGGTGACCCTAGACATAGGAGAATCTCAGTCAGTCACGGGTCATTTCATTACAGCACCGTTCCCCCAAATGCCAGGGCCCATGATCGCAAGGCAAGAGGCTAGCATTCAGTCCCCTCCAAAAGCCTCTGTCCCGGGTGAGTCTGTCACAGAAGGGAATCGGGCATCCAGGCATCGGCGGGGACCGGGCATCCAGGTATCAGCCTTGCGTCTCCTTCCCTCCTCCTAGGCATCCAATAGGCTCGTCTGTCCTTTCAGCCAATTGGGTGATGAGTATCAGACCCACTTCCCGATTGTCTGGGAGGAGGATCAGTGTTGCAACAGCGAATATTAATTTGCCATTGCAACACACCTGGGTGGGCTCCGGTCGCCCTCTCTGTGCCACAAGCCCACCCTGTTTTGAAGTCTATCAGAGCCTCTGGCTCTAATCAGGTGCTTAAAAAAAAAACCCTGCCACTGTAATTTAGGTGCCCGGCACCCTAAAATGGGCCGGACACCTGAATAGGGGCAGGTGCGGCGGTCGTAGATAGATTCATGCTATGCATAAATCTATCCATTAACCATTAAGGGGGGTAGATAGAGGGGGAAGTGCCCGGGGCGCCCCTAATGGGCACAATTATGTGACACTTTGTGTTGGTCTATCACATAAAATCCCATGTTTTGGGTGTAACATGACAGCATGTGGAACATTTCAAGGGGTATGAATACTTTTTCAAGGCGCTGTATATAGAGGGGTATGAAGACTTTTTCCAGGCTCTGTAAATAGAGGGGTATGAATACTTTTTCAAGGCGCTGTATGTGAGCTCCAGAGGTGGGGGGGGGGACTACATATCCCAGCACGGCTTCATGAACATGAAAAGATCTGCGGCGCGGACTCTCCGTCAGGCGGAGTTCATTAGCTTTGTCTTCCCAGAACGCCGTTCCCGCGCTCGGCGGCATCTGCTGCCCTAAATGAGATCGATGATCGAATTATCCGAGTATTAATAACAGAAGCAGCCGCTCATTATCCGGGGAAAACGGGTTATCCTTCCCGTCTTGACACTTCCCAGCCGCTTCCTTCACGCCCAATTAATCTGCCTCTGCTTATTTTCCACGCCATTAATTAGCATGATGGGGGGGGGCGTGGGGGAGAGCGCCCCCCCCCGACCGTCCGTCTCCGAGCATAAACAGTACGCAAATTCTTCTAATCACACGATGTGGAGGGCGCTCTGCAGATCCTCATCCCGGGTCATGTGACGTTAAAGGAGCACTCCACTTTATCTGTACATAAGACTCCTTTATGAAATCCTCCCTCCGCCCCTCCCCCTTCCATCTTGCACAGGTGTACCGGTGTTCTAAAGAAAACCAGGACTTATGAAAAGTCTCGACCGCGTCACTTTCGGTGCGGTTACGTCACGAAACAGCTGTTCGCGGGGCTTTACCGCGAATGCGCGACTTCACAGGCAATTTCGGGCACTGAAAAATCACAGACCCGAGCAGGTGGGCGGAGCGGCGGTTTGTTTAAACTCGTCATCGGCAGCACCGCGTTCAGGGCCGCCCCCGCCACTAACACGCCCCTAGGCTGTTCTCAGGGCCGCCATCAGAGGGGTACAGGCAATCCTCTCTCCCCAAATCAAATCAGCACTCTATCCCTCAAATTTCCCCTTCAAGCACAAATCCTCCCCCTCCCCAGCACACCAAAGCTCTCCTCCCAGCACAAATCCCCCCTCCTAGAATACCCTCCCCCTCCCAATTTTCTCATCCTAGTACAAATCCCCCCTCCCCCCAATGTTTTTTTCCTCCCAGCACAAGTTCCTTTCTCCTTCTACCATACGATCTCTTCTCCCCCCCCCCCTCCCAACACAAATCCCGCCACTCACACATCCCCTAAATTTCCCTGCCTAAAACAGTTCTAACCCCCTGTTGTCCCCCAAATACCCCCACCCAACACCAATCTCCACCCCCGACCTCCTTGCAGCGCCTCCCCCCCCCCAGCCCACATGACACCACAGTGCTCAGGGCAGTTTTTCCTCCTGCCCACCCCTTGTCCCGGGCCTGATCACATGGTGCCATGGAAGCTTTAACCAATCTCTGATTGCAGCCCCCGTCAGATACGTCTCCATGAGAGGCCACAAGACCCGCCCGTTCCACTTGTGTTGATGTGTCCGGACAGAAGGAGATGTCCGGAGACGTCGTCGACGCATCTTTCCTACAATCCCCTGCCTTCCTGGCAGGAATATTATTTAATTGCTTTAGCGAGCGCTTGTCAGGATATCAGACTTGTTTTCACGAAACGCTCGGCGCGGCTGATGGCTCTCTGACAGATTACAAACAAGCGCAGCGAGCCGGAGCAGTAATTGGGTTTTTCTAGGAGGAAGACGCCGCCGATCCTTCCCGAAATAAATCTTGTAGTCGCCCCTCGTCTGCCAGCCAACGTTTCATCAGCTTTGTTTTTATATCTTCTCTAAGCTCTGCGCCGATCGCTGGCGATGCGTATTAAAGCGGAACTCCGGGGTCATAAATCCATCGGTCACGTGACTTCTCCCCGAATCTCGAGGGTCTTTGTGTATTTCTTCCAGATCTGTGCAGAACTGCAGACTTCCCCTAATAAAGACCGCTCACTGCTGTTCTTTTTCCTCGTAGTGGGTGGGGCCTGCTGGGCCCCTCCCACAGCTCTGTTCTCTCTCCTCAAGCAGGGGGACTGGTCTTGTCTCCGCCCTCTCCTGTAGTTTTTTGTAGTGGGTGGGGCCTGCTGGGCCCCTCCCACAGCCTTGTTCTCTCTCCTCGAGCAGGGAGACTGGTCTTGTCTCCGCCCTCTCCTGTAGTTTTCTGTAGTGGGTGGGGCCTGCTGGGCCCCTCCCACAGCTCTTTTTCATTGTGCAGGGAGACTGGTTTTGTCCTCGCCCCTTCTGTAGTGGGTGGAACCTGCTGGACCCCTCCCACAGCTTGGGTCTTTCTCATTATGAAGGGGAACTGGTTTAATTTCTGCCCCCCTTGTAGTTTTCTACAGGCAGCCTGTAGTGGGTGGAATCTGCTGGGCCCCCCCACAGCTCTTCTCTCTCTACTTGTGCAGGAGGGGGCAATCTTGTTTCCTGTCTGGTCTCGTCTCCGCCCTCTCCTGTAGTTTTCTGTAGTGGGTGGGGCCTGCTGGGCCCCTCCCACAGCTCTGTTCTCTCTCCTCAAGCAGGGGGACTGGTCCTTTCTCCGCCCTCTCCTGTAGTTTTCTGTAGTGGGTGGGGCCTGCTGGGCCCCCCCCACAGCTCTTTTTCATTGTGCAGGGAGACTGGTTTTGTCCTTGCCCCTTCTGTAGTGGGTGGAACCTGCTGGGCCCCTCCCACAGCTTGGGTCTTTCTTATTATGAAGGGAAACTGGTTTAATTTCTGCCCCCCGTGTAGTTTTCTACAGGCAGCCTGTAGTGGGTGGAATCTGCTGGGCCCCCCCACTGCTCTTCTCTCTCTACTTGTGCAGGAGGGGGCAATCTTGTTTCCGCCCCTCCTGCAGTTTTCTGTAGTGGGAGGAGCCTGCTGAGCCCCTCCCACAGCTCTGCTCTGTGCACAGGCTTAATACAGCACAGTGATGATGTCACTGCTACTTTTTACAAGGTAATACCTGGGTTTGCAAAGGCACAAATGAGAATTTGTATACTTTGTGGCTATTGGGGAATATATACTGTGAGCCAGATTCAGATACATTTTCGTATCTTTCCGGCGGCGTAGCGTATCTCATTTACACTACGCTGCTGTAACTGAGAGCAGCAGGTCCCGTATTCAGAAAGAATTTGTGCTCTAAGTTACGGCGGCGTAGTGTAAATGGGCCGGCGTAACTCAAAATAGGCAGGTAGGGGGCGTGTTGTATGTTAATGACTCGTGACCCAACGTAAGTGAGGCGCCGAACGAATGACGCGCCGTCCGTGGACGTATGCCAGTGCGCATGCTCGAAATCACGTCGCAAATAGTCAATGCTTTCGACATGAACGTAACTTACGCACAGCCCTATTCGCAAAATGACTAATGCAAACGATGTAAACAACGGAAAATTTGACACTGTCCCGACGTCCATACTTAACATTGCATACGCCTCCTATAGCAGGGGTAACTTTACTGCGAAAAAAAGCCTTACGCAAACAACGTAAAAAAATGCACCGGACGCACATATGTTTCTGAAGCGGCGTATCTAGCTCATTACCATATTCGACGCGTAAATCGACGGAAGCATCAGCTAGCAGCCTTCGTAAATATGCAACTTAGATACGACGGCGTAAGAGACTTACGCCGCTCGTATATTAGCAAAATTACGGCGTATCTTGCTTTCTGAATACACAGCAGAGGTGATCAAATAACACCAAAAGAAAGCTCTATTTGTGGAAAAACAAGGACGCCAATTTTGTTTGGGAGCCACGCCGCATGATCGCGCAATTGTCAGTTAAAGCGACGCAGTACCGAATCGCAAAAACTGGCCAGGTCTATGGGCAGCCAAATGGTCCGGGGCTGAAGTGGTTAACAACAGCGAATGATATGTTTTGTAACAAATCTTTATTATATCTTCATGTTATAATTCTTCTGGAATTCCCGAAACTGACTGTAAGAATCTTCCACCATCTTCTGTACTCCCCCCCCCCACCAACAGCCACATGCAATTCTCCGAAATCTCAGTGACTCCACTTTACTCAACAACAATTCTGTAATTTACCGACCATCACTGCGAGAAACAGAAATCTTTTCTTGCCCCCCCCCGGGTGTGTATGATAGAGGCCAGACTGGAGACACCATCTGCTGCCTTACTGGGGTATAGAACCATCGCAGAGCTCTGTCTCCATCTGCTGGTGACAGGTTGGTACAGCGCCCATAAGAGGGCCCTTTATTACGTGTGCAGTTTTTTGCAGGTCGCTGAATAGCGATTGATGACCCCAAACCAAGAATTTGGTTTTGTAAAGAGACCATTGCAATTTTTTTTAGAATTGATTTGTTCTATGAGTGCCCAAAAACACTTGTTGATCCTGTCAGAAATCTAGTAAGCTGATTGGTTCTTGTGCTGCGCTTTTGCCAAATAGCATTGCACAGCGACATTGTATGGCGGGGGGGGGGTACCATTGAGTTCTTTTGGGGGACACAACAAATTGACACTCCCAGAAGTAGTTTTGAAAGACACTGCAGAGGATTTCCTCACAATAGTGGGCAGCAGGGGGCGGTGAATATCTACTTTAAAGCACAACTTAAGCTCTACGCCCCCACCCCCCTCTCCTTGGCGCACCCCACATGCTTTTTTTTTTTATTCTGTATTTTCCTGGTGTCTTCAGTCCAGTCAAGTGACATCATCATCATGGGCAGGTCAATAAAATTCAATTGGCGTCGCTACACACACCCAGGGGGCGGGTCCATGCTGCAGTAAAGTGTTGCTCTCTGCAGTCCAGGATGACGGGCGGGTCTATGTAATAAAGTGACATTGCTCTCTGCAGTCCAGGACAGCCCGATGACGTGAATCCAGGGGGCGGGCCTGGGCTCACAAGATGGGCGGGTCAATGTAAAAAAAAGTGTGACAGAACCCACTGTCACTGTATGTCTTGGAAAGGATTGTGGGCGTGCCTCCTACCGACAGACTATGGGCCAGCAGAAATATACTGGAGACCTGAAGCTGGCATTATTGTGATGTAATGTAATGTTACAGCCCTACAACCCCCACCCCCCCCCCTCTTGTTGCTGGACACATAGACAATGGAGAGTGGACTGCAGACGTCTCTCCGCAGGGGGTGTGTATTGAGAAGCCAGGCTGCCTGTTTACCATAATCTCATTAGGTATCTCTACACTGTTTCAATGTCCAAATGTTCTGTTGCCATTTATTGTTCCTTGTCCCCCTCCCCTCATAGACAAGGCAAAGGGGAGTGTCCCTAACTGTGTGTAAAACTGTATAGTTTGGATTTTAATAAACAGTTAAGCTCTGGTTGTGTAACCCTCAACATGTGTGGATTGTCTCGTGATTGAGGGGTTAAGGGCTGGTTATGGTGAATCGCCAGGCTGCGGGTGCGTTTGGAGGACAGGAGACACAGGTCTGGCGGATGTGCCCACCTGGGGTGTCTGAGATCCGTCACAAAAAGTGATGTCGCTCCCTGCAGTCCAGAGTGGCTGGATAACGATGAACAGCCAGGGGGTGGGTTCGTGACAAACTGGGATCACAGAATGGGTGGGTCAATGTAATAAAGTGATGTTGCTCTCTGCAGTCCAGGATGGCCTGATGACGTGCACCCAGGGGGCGTGTCCATGACAACCTGGGCCTATAAGAACAGGGTTGAACAATGCTGGGCTGTCATTGGATGACCGGTGTCGGATTGCAGAGTGGTGAATCTGGGGTGAGCAGCCCCTCAGAGGAGGTGAGTATTGCAGCAAGAGCTCTCTGTATAATGGTTTGCAATGGCCGGGCCCTTCTTTGTTAGGAAGGCCAGAGTTGGGCTTTAAATCCGAGCAGCGTGCCTCCCGCCACAGACACCCCGCGCCCGCAGCTTGCACCGCAGCTCTTCCCCGCCTCCGCGCCCGCAAGTTTCTCTCTCCCAGAACTCTTCTTCAGGGATTAGATGATTCTCTTCTCTTCTCCGGGGATTAGATGATTCTCTTCCATCATCTATTTTTGTCCTTGACATAGAATGGGATGGAGGCATCTCATTCTATGTCTCAATTCATGAAAAGTGCTTTAATCCGATGTGTCTTCCGTTCTATTTGCTCTCTCTTCTCCGGGATTAGATGATTCCTCCATCATCTATTTTTGGTGTGAAAAGTTGTGTCTTCCGTTCTATTTGCGGCCTCGGTGTTTACATGAGTGTGGCGGCCTCCAGTTCACCAAACGTTCACATAAACACTTTTCTCTTTGATGGAGGCCTGCGAGCCGAGCCGAGTACTCCAGAGATCCAATGACGTGTCTTCCCTATAAATAGACACAGACCCCCATCGACCCCATAACCCCCCCCCCCCGGCCCTTTATCATAGAGAACACTTTGTATCCTCTGTAAACTCCACACAACAAACTTCACTGGATGTAGAAAGGAAACCCAGCATGAGAAACACACGGAGGCTGCAGGTGATGACCCCCTTCTGAAACTAATCAGTGATGGGCCGAACACCCCCCATCCCGCTTTCCCGGTTCGGTTCGCACCAGAACTTTCAAACATCGCAAAAGTTTGGAGCCAAACACATTAACCGTTTCCCGCCCGCTGTATGCAGAATGACGGCTGGTTCTGTTACCCTGACTGGGCGTCACCCCGTGGGGGCGTGCGGCGCGGCGAGTGCGGCATGTCAGTCATACGCACCGCATCTCCGATCGTGATAAGAAGCCTCTGTCAGAGGCCTCTTACCATGTGATCAGCTGTGACCAATCACTAGCAGACTTTATTGCTGGGACACTGCTGGGCACTGATTGGCAGGTGATTGGCACAACTGAGGGGGCTGGCACCTCTGATGAAGCCACGTGACGTTGTAAGGACCGGAACTACTAGGAAATACCGGAAGTACTGCGGAATTCATTTGCACATTACATTTTACCTTTGTAAGCATTTCTATTTTCTTTATTACATTTTTACAATACTTCACAATGGGGAATCTTTCCTTTCTATCCTGAGCATTATGGAGGGATTCATTTGGGCCACAGCCTACATTGCTGGAACCTAGTTGGAGAATACTTTATGGGAGCCATTCTAGGAGATATTCAGCTGGTACACGTCATCAAGGAAAGCAGAGATTTTATCCAAGGAATTATTGCATATACAAGGAGGTAAGCTCTCTGTGAGCACACTCTTTGAAGATTGTTTTTTAGAAGAATTTTATCACAAAGACGTGATTATTAATTTATGGGACATTTGTGTAACATTTATATTGCACATTGTCCCTTTTTTTACAGGTTGCAGCAGTTTATATTGCACGTGTTTGTTTTATGTATGTATAATTGCGCTTATCACTTCACATCTCATCCATTATGGGTGGCGGGTCGGCTTTATACGGCGCCTGTGCAGTCAGCTCTACATGGCTCCTGGTCGGTGCGCAGGCGCCATATAGAGCCGACTCGCAGCTCTGCATGTTCGTGTTCTTTCGGAAACGTTGTGACTCGTGACGCGCCTACGCAATACGGGGGGGCCTTATTCGCCGAGGGGAACTTTTTCTGAGAGGACGTCAATCATCTGGGCGAACTCCCAGATGACATTCCTCCTCAGCATAGCAACGGTATGTACAGCCTAAAAAAAAAAAAATGCGGACTGTAGAAGTACAAAGAATTTGGTCTGATATAGATGTTAATTGGGTGAACCTCCACTTTAAGTAACCTCTCCTCCCTGTGTGGCTCCACCCCAGGCCCTGTCAGGGAACTCTATATAAACCAGTGCACTGCAAGCCATGCTGATCAACGTTGTTTGTTTAGCTATTGTGTGTTTGGTTTCCTGTTTCCTGCTTGCTGTGTGCTCTACGTCTGTCTCTGTTACCGATCTTGGTGTGTTCCCAACTATCCCCACTTGCTTGTGACCCTGACCTTTGGCACGTTCTCGACTATCCCTGTCTGCTTGTGACCCTTGACCTTTGGCTTGTTTACCGTTTATCCTTATCTGCTTGTTGCCCCGACCTTTAGCTTATCCTCCTATAACCTACCGTGAGCGTGAGCTGGGGGCCGCGACATAGAGTCAGCTGCAGGGAAGTCCATCCTTACCACTAGAGGCTCTGGTGAACACTTGCTGGCTCTTAGACTCCGCGCCCTAGGGAATCTTACGTTCCGTTATGGCCCCCCCAGTGCACCTGCCTTCCTGCACCACCCAGGGTTCCAACCACAGCAGGCAGCCGTAGGGTCCACTATCATAGCTGTGCACTCCTGACCCAACGGTGTGCATCTGTCACCTGGACTCGGTGAGAATGCAGCAGTTACTGTAAGCGGAAAAGAGGGTCAACAATACCCATTTGCAGCCTCACTGTGCCCATTGCAGTCTCACTGTGCTCATCTGCAGCCTCACTGTGCCAATCTGCAGCCTCACTGTGCCAATTGCATGCCTCACTGAGCCCATTGCAACCCCTTTTTACTGTGCCCATTTGCAGCCTCACTATGCCCATTACAGCCTCACTGTGCCCATTGCATGCCTCACTGTGCCCATTGCATGCCTCACTGTGCAACCTCATCTCACTGTGCCCATTGCAGCCTTGTTGATCGCCATACCTGATTCTATACTCCTGACTGTGTAGCAGATTATGGTGACATGCAGAGTCAGACGGCGTTCGTTCATTGTTAAAAAGTCGCGCCTCCTCCCTGTTCTGTTCCGTCATATGTGGAACACTCAGGCCGTGTACACACGGCAGAGAACCTCGACGGGCAGAACACATCGTTCCGCCCGTCGAGGTTCCCTGCCGGCCGTCGAAATCGGCGACCCGCCCGTCGGGAATGGCAACCAGCCATTCTTCCAGGCGGGCCGTCGAGCAAATAGAGAGCGTGCTCTCTATTTCTGCTCGACGGGCTTCCCGACGGGAAGCTCGCCGAGAGTGTACACACGGCCGAGGTCCTCGCTGGTTTCCAGCGAGAACCTCGGTCGTGTGTACACGGCCTCAGTTTCCCAGCAGACACTGTGTTCAGTGTTCCGCCTATCACGGACATCCTTTCATCCTCAGACAAGAGGACGTCCTTGATAGGTGGAACACTGAACACAGTGTCTGCTGGGAAACTGAGTGTTCCACATATGACGGAACAGAACGAGGAGAAGGCGTGACTTTTCAACAATGGACACCCGCCGTCTGACACTGCACCATAATCTGGTACACAGTCAAGAGTATAGACTCGAGTATAAGCTGAGGGGGGCATTTTCAGCCTAAAAAAAAACAGCTGAAAAACTTGGCTTACAGTGGGGATGGAAAGTTTGGGCACCCCAGGTAAAAATGTGTATTAATGTGCATAACGAAGCCAAGGAAAGATGGAAAAATCTCTAAAAGGCATCAAATTACAGATTAGACATTCTTATAATAGGTCAAAAAAAGTTAGATTTTATTTTCATCATTTACACTTTCAGAATTACAGAAAACAAAAAAATGGTCTGTGCAAAAGTTTGGGCACCCTGCAGAATTTCTAGCATGCACGAAGCTGAGACCTGCCAGTGTCATGGATTGTTCTCAATCATCGTCTTGGAAGACCAGGTGATGTCACTCTCAAAGGGTTTTAATGCCCAGACTCATCTGACCTTCCCCAACAATCAGCACCTTGGTTTCTTTTAAGCAGTTGTCTAGAAAACTGAAAGTGAAAATAGTTGTCGCTCACAAAGCTGGAGAAGGCGATAAAAAGATAGCAAATCGTTTTCAGATGTCAATATCCTCTGTTTGGAATGTAAATAAGAAATGGGCATCAGGAACAGTGGAAGGTAAAGCAAGATCTGGAAGACCAAGAAAAATATCAGATATAACAGCTCGCAGGATTGTGAGAAAAGCAATTCAAAAGCCACGATCCCTCCAGAAAGATCTGGCAGACATTGGAGTTGTGGTACACTATTCCACTATAAAGAGATACTTGTACAAATATGGTCTTTGTGGAAGAGTCATCAGAAGAAAACCTCTTCTATGTCCTCACCACAAAAATCAGCGTTTGAACTTTGCAAATGAACATATAGACAAGCCTGATGCATTTTGGAAACAAGTTCTGCGGACCGATGAGGTTAAAATAGAACTTTTTCCCTGGATGCAGGGAAGCCCAGCAGCTCAATTGCATCCTGGGCAAGTTCTGGCCAGTGGTCTATTCTCATGACCCAGTAATGTAACCCAGTGGAAAGCTCTCCATGTCTGTTTTCCGCCTCCCACCATATGATGCCCCATCAGAGTACCCCCTTAACTCAGGGTTCCCATCAGAATACCCCCTTAACTCAGGGTCCCCATAAGAGTGCCCCCTTACATCTAGGTCCCCATCAGAGTGCCCCCTTAACTCAGGGTCCCCATCAGAGTGCCCCCTTAACTCAGGGTCCCCATCAGAGTGCCCCCTTACATCTAGGTCCCCATCAGAGTACCCCTTAAACCAGGGTCCCCATGAGAGTACCCCCTTAACTCAGGGTCCCCATCAGAGTGCCCCCTTAACTCAGGGTCCCCATCAGAGTGCCCCCTTAACTCAGGGTCCCCATCAGAGTACCCCTTTAACTCAGGGTCCCCATCAGGGTACCCACTTAACTCAGGGTCCCCATCAGAGTGCCCCCTTAACTCAGGGTCCCCATCAGAGTGCCCCCTTAACTCAGGGTCCCCATCAGGGTACCCCTTTAACTCAGGGTCCCCATCAGAGTACCCCCTTAAATCAGGGATCCTATCAAAGTACCCCTTTAAATCAAGGATCCTATCAAAGTACCCCTTTAAATCAGGGATCCTATCAGAGTACCCCTTTAAATTTAGGGATCCTATCAGAGTTCCCCTTACATCAACTTTCTGCATCAGACTAGCTCACGGAACAGGGGATGCACTCTCAATCTCAGAGACTTGGGGGGAACAACTAAAATATGGGGGGGGGGGGGCACAGCCACCCAAACACCCCTTTAGATCCGGCCCTGTGCTGAGGAGACTAGAAATCAGCCATCCCAACACACTTCGTGGACCCCTGTCACTATCAGCAAGCCATTGATGATGTGCAGCCAACCCTGGAAAAAATGCGTGAAGTGGCTGAAAGCATCTGCAGGAGATCAGCAGAATTGCAAAGAAAGATTGGGGTCTTCATTCATGGGGTCCTATTTATAAAACAACAGAGGTGATCATCACCAAACATCGGGGGCCATTCACTAAGATCGACAGATCAACACCGCGGGAAATTCTGAGATACAATAACGAGTGTGAAAATTATCACTAAAAAGTGTCCCTAAGAATTCCTTCATTATTTACGTTTTACCATATTTGTCAAATTTTTATTATTTTTGGTGTTTTTTTGTTTTATACATTCCGACACCAAACCAGAGGAAGAGATAGAAATACTAAGAGAGGGAAACATGCCAGAGACCTTCATTCACAGAACATCTACCCATTCATCTTGCTCATTCCTGAGTAGTGTTGCTCACGAATATTCGCATTGCGAATATTCGCTACGAATATTGCATATTCGAGTATTCGCGAATAACTCAAATATTGCGGCGAATATTCGCTATGGCGAATATTCGTATTTTTTCAAATTTATTTTTAAAACAGATCACATCCTAGTGATCTCCATCGACGTCTAAAAGCATTGCTGGTATGATTAGAGAGAGACCCTGGGCCGAGTAGCTGATACGATTCTTTTATGTTGCCGAAAATTCACATTGCGAACTGTCGGCAACATAAAAGAATCGCATCAGCTACTCGGCCCTTCTTTTGCATCAGAGCCAATCAGAATAACTCGAATATTCGGCAAAAGGAATATTGCGCGATATTCCTTTTGCCGAATATTCGAGTTATTCTGATTGGCTCTGATGCAAAAGAAGGGCGGAGAAGATAATCGCGCAATAGGAATATTGCGCGATTATCTTTTCCGCCCTTCTTTTGCCCCCTTATTCTCCTTTCTTTTAAGTAGAGTTAGTGTAGAGTTAGTGTTTAGTGCATATTAGTTTAGTAATACGGGAAATGATCTCCGTTTATGAGAATTTCGCAATCATTTTCGCATTAGCAAAATTTCGCAAAATTTTTTTTGGATAAAATATCACGAATATTCGATATTAGCGAATATTCTTCTATATATTCGCGCAATATCGCGAAATCGAATATGGCGTATTCCGCTCAACATTATTCCTGAGCTCAGAGGAAGAACATTTCTACACTGATAGATTGTATCCTTATCACTGATAGATTGTATTCTCTCACTGATACATTGTATCCTCATCACTGATACATTGTATTCTCATCACTGATACATTGTATCCTCATCACTGATACATTGTATTCTCATCACTGATACATTGTATCCTCATCACTGATACATTGTATTCTCTCATCACTAATACATTGTATCCTCATCACTGATACATTGTATTCTCTCACTGATACATTGTATCCTCATCACTGACACATTGTATTCTTTCACTGATACATTGTATTCTCATCACTGATACATTGTATTCTTTCACTGATACATTTGTATTCTCATCACTGATACATTGTATCCTCATCACTGGTACATTGTATTCTCTCATCACGGATACATTGTATCCTCATCAGTGTCATCACTGATACATTCTATTCTCATCACTGATACATTGTATCCTCATCACTGATACATTGTATTCTCTCACTGATACATTGTATCCTCATCACTGATACATTGTATTCTCTCACTGATACATTGTATCCTCATCGCTGATACATTGTATTCTCTCATCACTGATACATTGTATTCTCTCATCATGTATTCTCTCATTGTATCCTCATCACTGATACATTGTATTCTCATCACTGATACATTGTATCCTCATCACTGATACATTGTATTCTCATCACTGATACATTGTATCCTCATCACTGATACATTGTATTCTGATCACTGATACATTGTATCCTCATCACTGATACATTGTATTCTCTCATCACTGATACATTGTATCCTCATCACTGATACATTGTATTCTCTTACTGATACATTGTATTCTCTCATCACTGATACATTGTATTCTCTTACTGATACATTATATTCTCTCATCACTGATACATTGTATTCTCTCATCACTGATACATTGTATTCTCTCATCACTGATACATTGTATTCTCATCACTGATACATTGTATTCTCTCATCACTGATACATTGTATTCTCATCACTGATATACATGGGGGTTATTTGCTAAAGGAAAATCCACTTTGCACTACAAGTGCACTTGGAAGTTCAGTCGCTGGAGATCTGAGGGGGACATGCAAGGAAGATAAAAAACAGCATTTTTGCTTGCACACGATTGGATGATAAAATCAGCAGAGCTTCGTCTAATTACAGAGCTTTCTCTCAGATCTACAGTGACTGCACTTCCAAGGTAACTTTACAGTCAGGCCTCGTACACACGTCCGAGGAACTCGTCGGAAAAGACACATCGTTTTCCTCGACGAGTTCCTTGTTAGGCTTGTCGAGAATCTTGTCTCGCTTTCCTTGCATACACACAGTCAAGACCAAATCTCGTCGTTCTCAAACGCGGTGACGTACAACACGTACTACGGCAGGGGAAGTTCCATTCCACTGGCGCCACCCTTGGGGCTGCTTTTGCTAATCTCATGTTACTGCGTGTTAGTAAAAGTTTGGTAAGAGACATTTTCACTTTTCAGTCTGTTACAGCGTGATAAATGTGGTATTTCCATTACAAACGCTACTTTTACCGAAGGTGCGCTCCTGTCTCACACTTTATTCTGAGCATGCGCGGGTTTCTAAGCATACACACGAGCGTGTTTCTCGTTGTAAACCAGTCCGACGAGAAACACGACAAGGAAATTGAGACTCCCGATGAGGAAAAAGAGAACTTGTTCTCTTTTTTGCTCGGCGAGTTCCTCGACAGTTTTCTCGATGAAAAGCATACACACGACCGTTTTCCTCAGCAAAAAAGCGCTGCCACCAAGTTTCTTGATGGATTCTGTCGAGGAAACCGGTCGTGTGTACACGGCCTTACAGTTTGCACTTGTAGTGCAAAGTGGATTTGCCTTTCATAAATAACCTCCCCATTGTGTCCTCTCACTGATATATTGGACACTCATCACACTGATACAAGTGCCAACTATAATTGGAATGTACACATGGAAGTGCAGTCGCTGTAGATCTGAGGGGAAGATCTGAAATGAGGGGAAGCTTTGCGGATTTTATCCTCTAATCATGTACAAGCTAAAATGCTGTTTTTTTATTTTCCTTTCATGTCCTCTTCAGATCTACAGCGACTGCACTTCCAAGAGCACTTTACACCCGTACACCCAATGATACATTATATTCTCATCACTGATACATTGTATACTATTTCCTGTCCAGTGCAGAGTGTCCTCCTTGTTTTCCTCCTGAATGGTAGCTATCGGTGTAACGTCATCTTTTATATTTTCCAAAATTTGGCTTATGTATTGTGTTTTTTTTGCATTAACATAAAAAAAAGTGTATTTTTTCCCAAACAATTGCATTAGAAAAAATGCTGCGCAAATTCCGCGTGTCATAAAAAAATGGCAAACCCACCAACAACTCTATGGAAGAGCCCTGGGGCCATCATAAAAAAAAAAAAAAACAGAATTCTGAGATTAAAAATCAGAATTCTGAGTTTCAAAGACAGAATTCTGAGATTAAAACTCAGAATTCTGAAGCCCCGTACACACGGCCGACGAGAACCTCGCTGGGAGCCGCATTCTGCCGAGAACCTCGGCCGTGTGTACGCTCTCGGCGAGCCCCGCCCGTCGGGAAACCCGTCGAGCAAATAGAGAACAGGTTCTCTATTTGCTCGACGGCCCGTCGGGATGAATGGCTGGTTGCCTTTCCCGACAGGCGGGTCGCCGATTCTGACGGCTGGCAGAGAACCTCGACGGGCGGAACGATGTGTACCGACCGTCGAGGTTCTCTGCCGTGTGTACTTGGCCTGAAATTAAAAGTCAGAATTCTGACATTAAATCTCAGAATTCTGACATTAAATCTCAGAATTCTGACATTAAATCTCAGAATTCTGACATTAAATCTCAGAATTCTGAGATTAAAAATCAGTTTCAAAGTCAGAATTCTGAGATTAAATCTCAGAATTCTAAGATTTAATCTCAGAATTCTGAAATTTAATCTCAGAATTCTGAAATGTAATCTCAGAATTCTGATTTTTTTAAAATATAGTAATCTATTTTAGGAGCAATTAGCAATAATGTAGTAACACCCATAGACCATCATTCTGCAGACATACAAGTCTTGTGCTCTATATATGGATCTGTAAATCTAATCTAATCTAATTTAATCTCAGAATTCTGACTTTTAATCTCAGAATTCTGACTTTTAATCTCAGAATTCTGACTTTGAAACTCAGAATTCTGACTTTGAAACTCAGAAATTTGACTTTCAAACTTAGAATTCTGAGATTTCATCTAAGAATTCTGAATGAATGAATGAATGAATGAAAACTTATATAGCGCGGCACATACGAACTGAATCGCCTCTGGACTTTGAAACTCAGAATTCTGACTTTTTTTTTTTTATGATGGCCCCAGGGCTCTTCCATAGTTCTCTATGGGCCTCTGCTGTAAAAGAAATATATATATATATATATATATATATATATATTTTTTTTTTTTTTACAGGCCCTAGAGAACAAATTGGGTTTGCAATTTTTCTAATGCAATTTTATATATATATATATATATATATATATATGTATATATATATATATATATATATATATATATATATATATATAATATTAGGGGGTTCTAAGGAATTTTCTAGCAAAAAATAAAAATAAAAATGATTGTTACATGTAAACACAAAGTACCATAAATGGTTAATGATTTATTTCTTTATTTTTTATTTTTTTGCAGTATTTTCCTCACATTCGATATTTTTACTTTGATGAATTAACTCTTTTATGGTCTCATGCAATATTTCTGAAGAAAGGGGGTCACGTGACCTTCATATCACACGCAGTAACATTTAAGTGAATATAGAAAGTTTTTTTGGGGACTTTTAAAGTGCACATAAGAAAAAATTTGAAAAATAGAAATTTAATGAATAAAAATTAATGAATTAAAACTAGGGCCGAAACAACTAATCGATTACAATTTTTATAATCGATCGGCCAGTAACATAATGGGGTTAAAAAAAACTAAAATTAGCCTTTTATAGTACAAAAAAGCAAATCTCTTCTGTAAATATCACAGTCGCTGTCCCACAGTAATAAATTACCCCCTTACAGTAGCAATTATTTGCTTTTTTTGTACTTATTTTTGTTTTTTTACCCCCTATTATGTTACTAAAACATGTCAGGCCTTGGGGGGGGGTTACACCTCTGTGTGTTTTTTTTTTTGGTGCTTTTTGCAGAAACACACTACAGATCATTTCCATGCCTTCCTATGGGACACATTCACATCCAGGATTTTTTTTCAGCTGCTGCGTATTTGGAAAGGGGCGGGGACTTTTAAATGCAAAACGGTGCTATTTTTTATTTTTATTTTGGTTTAATATACTTCAATGGAGAAGCTGCAGAAAAGCATGGAAGGTGTTTTTGCGGCAATTTGTGTTTTGTGATCTGCCCAACAACAAAATTGGCCCAATAAAATAAAAAATGCAAATGATTAATCGAAACAAAAATCGGCCAAATAATCGATTATGAAAATAATCATTAGTTGCCTAAAACATACATATATCGGATCAATGAAATATACAGACAAAAGTGCACTTCATGATTAATCTCTACGTGTTTCGCCTTTTATGGCTTCTTCAGGAGATCTTTTACAGCAGTCTGTATATTTCATTGATATTTGAATGTTTTATGTATTCAATCCATGAATTTTTATTCATTACATTTTTTTTTTTTTTATTTTGTCTTATGTGCGCTTTAAAAGTTCCCCAAAAAAACTTTTTCTATATTCTATGTATTTACAAGGGATGTGGCGCTATAATGACGTTTTCAACAACCGAGCTCTAGAAACCTTCTTTCTGTAACATTTAAATGAATGGACCCCGTTCTCCAGGGGAAGCATCGATCATCGATCATGTCATTGAAAACGCATGGACCTTGGAGATTCACCTGTGGAGAATGTTCTGCTGAATGTCAGATTTATAAATACGCCTCTGATATTCGGAGTCCTTCAAAGTGCCCAGGAATGGGAAACATGCCCAAAGTTTCCCTCTTGTATTAAATATATCCAAAAACATTAAAGATAGAGGCCGGCACGGCCGGTTTGGTGGGGATGGGTTTGAAGACCACATGTCTGTAGATCCTCTGTCCAGAGTCCTTACACAAGTGCTGGATCTCCACTGTGGGGACGGTCGTGTTTTTACTCCACAAGGCCAGGGCTGCGAAGGGGTCCGGGGGAAGGGTCCCGTGACTGTGGTGGTACAGCATCTGTTGTCCATGGTACTGAAGAGGGCAGCAGCTACAAAGGTTGACCCCTCCGGCCAAGGGTGTCACCGAAGGCACTTTTCCAGCCTCCTTCTCCAGGCAGGAGAGGCCGGAGGGCTCCGGTATCACCACATTTTTGAATTTTTTGTTGTCAGAACTGGGAAGTGTGGCTCCAGGGACAGACGTTCGTTCTTTGTACAGAAGATCGAGTTTGGAAGGGCAAGACATCTCCAGAAGGCTGCTGGAAGGTCTGGGTTCTTCCCAAAAGGAAGGAGGCAACTGTCTTTTTCTCATCGGCACTTGGTCCGGTTTCCCACCCTCTGCGCCGCTTTCCCGCGAGCACGCGTTCCCAACGGCGTTTTCGTCCACCGTCGCCATGACTTTTTCGCTTAGTCCTTTGCTGTGGGTGGCCAGGTTGATCCTCTCCACCAATCCTTTCCTGAGGTCGACGTTCTTGCCGGAGTGGCAGCGAGGCAGCCGGGAGTATTTCTGGGAAAAGCGCTTCAGCTGCTTCTGCAAATACTTCCTGTGGTCCACCGACCTCCGGCAGGGCGCCGACTTGTCCAACGCGGCCTTGATGTCGCAGGAAGCCAGGTTGACGAAATTCAGCAAAGTCTTGACCTCGTTATCGGACGCCATGGCCTGTACCAGAGCAGATTTCCATGAAAGTCAGAAGGAAGAAGCTCCTCGCTATCAGGAGACCTATCGGATCAAACAAAAAAACATTTTCAAAAGTTCAGCTCATATAATAAAAATGGTTAGTTAGACACGCGATCTTCTAATGCATTACAGTGCCATATCCAGGGCCGCTGATAGGGGGGACACCAGTCCTCCTGTAGGGGGCCCGGGCACCCGAAGGAATCGGTGTAGTGGGGCAATTACAGAAAGATGCCCCGTGCGTCTCTCTGCAGCAGCTGAAGGCCGGTTTATCTGCCTCTAAGCAACGTTCAGCCACTGTAGGGAGACACACAGACACAGGGCATCCTTCCTGTAATTGTTCCCCCTGCACCGACCCCCTGCCAATTTCTGATCCCCCCATGTGCCCCCCATGTGACTGGGCCCCCCTCCTCCGAAGCACTGCCAGCTTCCCTGTCACAAATGGTAAAATAATTTAAAACACAGTCACATGTTAAAAAAAAAAAAACATCCATACCCTCTACACTTATTCCCCTACCCCTAAAAAACCCTTCGCCCAAGAAAATAAAAAAATTAAATATATATACATTTAAAAAAAAAAAACTCCCATACCCCCTCCTCAGTTCCCCCGCACCTTCACAAATCCTCCAGGTTCCCAACTCCCTGACCTCCTGCCACCCCCCCCCCCCCCTATGTTCCGGAATCTCTCCAATCTCTTTCTCTATGTGGATAGTTTCTTCTAAAACTCTTATCATTCCCCCCCCCCCCCCCCATGTTCCGGAATCTCTCCAATCTCTTCCTCTGTGTGGATAGTTTCTTCTATAACTCTTATCAACCCCCCCCAACATGTTCCGGAATCTCTCCAATCTCTTCCTCTATGTGGATATTTTCTTCTATAACTCTTATCACCACCCCCCCCCCCCTATGTTCCGGAAACTCTCCAATCTCTTCCTCTATGTGGATAGTTTCTTCTATAACTCTTATCATTCCCCCCCCCCCCCCCCATGTTCCGGAAACTCTCCAATCTCTTCCTCTATGTGGATAGTTTCTTATATAACTCTTATCAGCCCCCCCCCCCCCTAATGTTCCGGAATCTCTCCAATCTCTTCCTCTGTGTGGATAGTTTCTTATATAACTCTTATCAGCCCCCCCCCCCATGTTCCGGAATCTCTCCAATCTCTTCCTCTATGTGGATAGTTTCTTCCATAACTCTTATCACCCCCCCCCCCCCATGTTCTGGAAACTCTCCAATCTCTTCCTCTATGTGGATAGTTTCTTCTATAACTCTTATCACCCCCCCCCCCCCCCCCCCACATGTTTCCTGGAAACTCTCCAATCTCTTCCTCTATGTGGATAGTTTCTTCTATAACTCTTATCACCCCCCCCCCCCCTCCCCCATGTTTCCCGGAAACTCTCCAATCTCTTCCTCTATGTGGATAGTTTCTTCTATAACTCTTATCAGTCACGTCCTTCATACTCGGGACGTCATGCGACCCCCAAAGTCTCGGGATCGGGCTTTTAGCCGTATTTAAAAAAAATTGAACTAAGGTATTCTTCTATTGGGGGGCGTTTTCATGGAATAGGCAGTTCCAGGCCCCCCCACCCCCTGATTTCTAACAGCAGCGCTGGCCATTTCTAACCCACAAATTATTTATTTTTTGGGGTGCAAATAGTTTCTCAATGAAATTTTCCCAATTTTTCCAAAGGAGCAGCGACTTACTTTAGACCTGTCCCCCGAATGTCTCCGCTGTTTGCCGTAGAGTAGTACAAGGGCTAATCTTGTTACGCTCCCAACCTGTACAAGTGCAGTGATGCTTCTGGGGATGAGGAATAAAGTGAATGAACGCTCGTAGTTGGGGGGGGGATTGTTGGCCAATCAAATTCCGCTGTGCAAATACAAAGAATTGCAATCAGGCCTTGGCCAGTCGGTTCCCACATTCTTGTCCATTTCAAACGGTCTCTATGGCGACAGCCACCAAAGGGAAGAGAAAAAAATAAAATGCCATCGATTCTGTTTTTTTGTGTGTCATGTCCCCTCTTCATTCTCCTCACAATACAACACGATACGCCGATGGTTCGTAAAGAGGAAAGTGACCGGCCCTCTCTTGTGTCTGGAGGGCTGGAGGAGACCATGCCTCAGTGGCACCGGACAATGCTGGCATTAAACCGCGCTTATTTTTTAACTGACCAGGGATCTGTTGTCTTGCCCCCTTTTCTCCTTTTTTTTGGGGAGGGGAGGGGGGGGTGATGTCAGCAAGGTAAAAATGAAAACAAAAATCCTTCAAGAGATGAACGCATAGCCATGGAAAGTAGGTTGGAGAGCTGTGGAATCTGTTTGCCCCCTCAATTGAGAGACACAAAAGGCGTATTACCCATTCAAACGCGGCGGACAAAGAGGACCGAGCCGGGTAGCAACTCTCACATTTGTAGTCAAACAGTTAGAGACTTAAATCGAGTCGTCATGATGGAGAAAGACAGAGACAAAGGCCATAGAATTGCCATCACAAGACATTTCCCTGTGTCATTTTACCGTGTCTCCATAGCACCCCAAAGGGCCCGGGGGACAATAGCACGAGTTTGCACACTCGACTACTGTCACCCTGCCAACCACGGCATTAACCCTGAAAATGCCACCCACCCAACACACTCCTCATCACAGCTACATTAGGCACCTCGAGGGTTTATTGGATAGACAAAGTCCGGGGCATAGGAGGGCCGGGAGGTGCTCATTAAAAGGATTATTATTTGATATGGGGGTCTTCGGCCTCATAGAGGTGACCACAGCGAAGGTGGCATGTGTGCCCGGGTGATTCATATCTACTTGGATTCATTTTTTTATGGTTGAACCAAATGGACTTGTGTCTTTTTTCAACCTGACTAACTACCGTATATACTCCAGTACAAACCGAACTACCTACTGTATATACTCGAGTATAAGCCAAGGTACCTACCGTATATATTCGAGTATAAGCCGAGGTACCTACCATAAATTCGAGTATAAGCCGAGGTACCTACCGAATATATTCGAGTATAAGCCATGGTACCTACCGTATATACTCGAGTATAAGCCGAGGTACCTACCGTATATAGTCAAGTTTAACCCGAGGTACCTACCGTATATACTCGAGTACAAGCTGAGGTACCTACCGTATATACTCGAGCATAAGCCGAGGTACCATATTGTATATACTCGAGTATAAGCCAAGGTACCTACCGTATATACTCAAGTGTAACCCGAGGAACCTACCGTATGTACTCGAGTACAAACCAAGATACCTACCGTATATACTGGAGTGTATAAGCCGAGATACCTACCTAATATACTCAAGTGTAACCCGAGGAACCTACTGTATGTACTCGAGTACAAGCCAAGATACCTACCGTATATACTGGAGTGTATAAGCCGAGATACCTACTGTATATACTATACTATAAGCCACGTTTTTCTGCAAATTTTGTGCTGAAAATGCCCCCCTCGGCTTATACTCGAGTCACCTTTTTGCGCCTGATCTCCCGGACTTTGGGGACCTGGTACTGTCCGGCCGTAGGTCCTCTGGACCCCAAACTTAGTACACATGTAGCCCCACTCTTCCTCTACAAGTGTGCAAAGTTTGTTGTCCGGAGGACCTACCGCCGGGGAGCACCAATTTTTTTTCAAAGCCGGGCACCCCTTCCATAGACTCGCATGTTAAATGGTAATTTCTCCGGTGATTTTGGAGACCCGGTACTGGCTGGTCGTAGGTCCCCGAGACCCGGAACTTGACACATATGTAGCCCAATTTCTCCTCCATAAGTGTGCAAAGTTTTTTGTCTGGGGGACGTACGACCTGGAGCACCGATTTTTTTCAAAGCCGTCACACCTTCCATAGACTCCCATGTAAAAACGGTAATTTCTCCGGTAAATTTGGGGATCCGGTACCGGCCGGCCATTGGTCCCCTGGGCCCGGAACTTGCCACACATGTAGCCCTATTTCTCCTCTACAGGTGTGCAACGTTTGTTATCTGGAGGACCTACCGCCGGGGAGCATTTTTTTGTGGTAAAATTAGGCGCCTCGGATTATACTTGAGTGTATACGGTATATATATATTAAGGCCCGGATTCACGACGGACTTACGCCAACGTATCTAAAGATACGCCACGTAAGTACAAATGTGCGCCGTTGCATCTCTGCGCCGATTCACAAAGCTAGATACGTCGAAAAATAGGCTTCAACCGCCCGGCATAACTTGCCTACACCGGCGTATGGTGGGCGCATAGTTACGCTGGACGCATTCGGCGTACCCATGTTAAATATGCAAATGAGGGAGATACGCCGATTCATGAACGTAGATGCGCCAGGCGAAAAAGATGCGCGGTTTGCGTAAGGCTTACGTCCGGCGTAAAGTTATTCCCCATATAGGTGGCGCAACCCATGCAAAGGTATGGACCAGGGAACAGCTGTCGAATTTAACGCCGTTTACATTGTACGTGAATAGGGCTGGGCGTAGGTTACGTTCACGTCTTAGGCAGTGTATCGACGTATCTTAGGTAGTAATTTCGACGTGACTGTGAGCATGCGCACTGGGATGCGTCCAAGAGACGACGCATGCGCTGTTCATTTTTTTGAAGCTTAGTCCATCATTTGCATGTGGTCACGCTTCATTATAATGTATCACGCCCACTTCCAGCCCACTTCCACCTAAAATTGTATGGAGAAAAGCCAGGACGGCCGCACTCCAAAAATGTTCCTTTATAATAAAACAGATCACAACATCAACATGTCACAGCAAAAAACAGAAAAGAACTGACGCGTTTCACACCAAAATACAGTGCTTATTCATAGCTGGTTGGTGTGAAACGCGTCAGCTCTTTTCTGTTTTTTGCTGTGACATGTTGATGTTGTGATCTGTTTTATTATAAAGGAACATTGGAGTGCGGCCGTCCTGGCTTTTCTCCATACAATTTTGCATACTATTGCAGTGCCTGCACCCAGGGGTTGGATCCTAGCCTTCAGCTTTAGCTCCTTGGGACCTCTGAGCGGTTAACTTTTTCTCCCACTTCCACCTACTTTGACTTACGTCGGCTTACGCCGACAACTATACGCTACGCTGGTGCAACGTTAAACGCATATTCTTTGTGAATAACATGCTTGCCTCTCAACATTGCGCCAGCGTAGCGTAAAGAAGATACGCTACGCCCGCACAAAGATGCGCCGAGGTATGTGAATCCGGGCCATAGAATTTAATTTCATATATTTTAAAAACAATTGCATTAGTGATGTGGATGATATCACTGGGTTTTATATGACTACAGATTTGTGATATGGGGGTCTTTGGCCTCATAGAGGGGGCATGTCTGCCGTGTGATTGATATCTAATTGTATTTGGATGGACTTGGGTGTCTTTTTGTAACTCTTTGGCCCTCTCATTTTTTTTAGACCAATAAAAGTTGGGGACCACGATGACGACTTTCTTCCAACAAGTCCCATTCACAAAATATGACTGAGGAGCCTATAAAATATTCTGGGGGGGGGGGGATGATACACAGTATATACAGGGCTGCCATCAGGGGGGTACAGGCATTACACCTGTAAGCAGTGGTGTATCTAGGGTATGGCAGCCATGGTAAGTGCCATAGGCGCCATATCAAGGGGGCGCTGTTGAGTGGCTGGGCACTAACTAGGGTCTGAGGGTCTCTTTTTTCTCCTCCCGAGCATAGGCAGGATGTCCTTTTCAGCACCTTTGCCAATGGACAATGGCAGCGCTATCCCTGCTGCGTTCAGCCACAGCCCTCCCCTGTTCTCCCAGGCTCTCCTATTCCATCTGGTCGGATTGGCAGCGCACAAAGAAGAAGAAGGAACATCAGTTTCTCCCTCTCCTCTGTGAAATCTGAGGCCTTAAGTGATGAAGATTTCATCACTTCCAGTATTGGTTCTGCATTTACCTGGCCTTGGAGGGCAGAGGAGGGATCAGGGGTCTAATAAACCCCAGATTTCTCCATAAAGAGGATATGTCACTACCCAAGGTATCACAAGGAATGATAAATATCACAAGTTTTGTTACCTGAAAGACGGGCTTTAAATGTTCCGACAGGGGCGCAGTTTCAGCACTTGCCAAAGGCGCTATTTTCACTAGATACGCCTCTGCCTGTTAGGGGCCCGATGGTCCCCCTCCCTTTTTTTATTTATTTTTATTTGATTTATTTTTTACCAAAAATATGTAGCAGAATACATATTGGCCTAAACTGATGAAGACATTTTTATTTTATTTTTTATTTACTGGATATGTTTTATAGCATAAAAAGTAAAAAATATTTTGTCTTTTTTTGTTTATAGCGCAAAAAAACGCGAGGTGATCAGTTTAAGTAACGCAGTGCCGAATTGCAAAAATGTTCACCCCCTTTAGGACCATGGCCTCATCATAAAGGGGATAAACATTTCTGGTGCTGAAGTGGTTAAATAATGAAAGCACAAAATGCGTTTGTTTTTTGTTTTTTGCATTGCATCTGTAAAGGCCCAATGGTCCCCAGGCCCTGTCTAAAGCTGTGCAAGGGGCCCCAGAATTTGTGATGGCTGCCCTGAGTATATATACATGTACATTGACAATCACAGTAATGACAGACAGACGTGTTCCTGTGTATCAGAGGAATCCTCCTGTGTGGGGAGTTCAGTGTCACGTGACACATGACACGTGAAATATATTAAATATTTTATATATATATATATATACACACACACAAAAACATATAGTAAACAAAATATATATATATATATATATATCAATAAACAATGAATAAATTAATTATGATTGGCGCTGCAACTTTAAAAGAATCGAAAAATACTCAATTCAATTATATGGAAAAACAAAAATAAAGTGTGCAACCACCAATGAATACGGTAATCATATACGATAAAAAGCCAGTGATATAGTCCACATCACAAATGCAATTTTTTTTTAAATATTAAAAAATATGAAATTAAATTGAGATACATATCTCGACTTTAATTTCATATATTTAAAAAAAAATGCATTTGTGATGTGGACTATATCACTGGCTTTTTATCATATATATATATATATATATATATATATATATATATATAAAAAGACATATACATTTCATATATCTATCTATATTTACATATCATATATAAAAAGTCATATATTCCCAAAAAATTGCATTTGTCATATGAACTATATATATATACACTATATTGTCAAAAGTATTGGGACCCTGACCTTTAATGACATCCCAGTCTTAGTCCGGAGGGTTCAATATTGATTTGGCTCCGCCCTTTGCAGCTATAACGGCTTCACCTCTTCTGGGAAGGCCGTCCACAAGGTTTAGGGGTTTGTCTATGGAAAGGCCGTCCACAAGGTTTAGGGGTGTGTCTATAGGAAGGCCATCCACAAGGTTTAGGGGTGTGTCTATGGGAAGGCTTTCCACAAGGTTTAGGGGTGTGTCTATGGAAAGGCCGTCCACAAGGTTTAGGGGTGTGTTTATGGGAAGGCCGTCCACAAGGTTTAGGGGTGTGTCTATAGGAAGGCCATCCACAAGGTTTAGGGGTGTGTCTAAGGGAAGGCTTTCCACAAGGTTTAGGGGTGTGTCTATGGGAAGGCGTCCACAAGGTTTAGGGGTGTGTCTATGGGAAGGCCGTCCACAAGGTTTAGGGGTGTGTCTATAGGAACGCCATCCACAAGGTTTAGGGGTGTGTCTATGGGAAGGCCGTCCACAAGGTTTAGGGGCGTGTCTATGGGAGGCCGTCCACAAGGTTTAGGGGTGTGTCTATGGGAAGGCCGTCAACAAGGTTTAGGGGTGTGTCTATGGGAAGGCGGTCCACAAGGTTTAGGAGGGTGTCTATGGGAATGTTTGGCCATTCTTCCAGAAGAGCATTTGTGAGGTCAGGCACTGATGTTGGATGAGAAGGCCTGGCACACAGTCTCCAAAGAGTGTTCTGTCAGGTTAAGGTCAGGACTCTGTGCAGGCCAGTCAAGTTTCTTCACCCCCAAACTCGCTCCTCCATGTCTTTATGGACCTTACCTTGTGCACTGGTGTGCAGTCATGTTTGAACAGGGAGGGGCTGTCCTCAGACTCCTCCCACAAATTTGGGGGCATGAAATTGTCCAAAATGTCTTGGTATGCCGACGCCTTAAGAGTTCCCTTCACTGGAACTAAGGGGCCAAGCCGAAGCCCTGAGGGACCAAGCCCAACCCCTGAAAAACAACCCAACACCATATACCCCCTCCCCCACCCCATAATCCCTCCTCCACCAAATTAATTCGACCAGTGCACAAAGCAAGGTCCATTAAGACATGGTGGAGCGAGTTTGTGGTGGAGGAACATAACTGGCCTGCACAGAGTCCTGACCTCAACCCCATAGAACACCTTTGGGATGAATTTAGAGTGGAGACTGTGAGCCAGACATTCTCGTCCAACATCAGTGCCTGACCTCACAAATGCTCTTCTGGAAGAACGGTCAAACATTCCCATAGACACACCCTCCTAAACCTTGTGGACGGCCTTCCTATAGACACACCACTAAACCTTGTGGACAGCATTCCCACAGACACACCCCTAAACCTTGTGGATGACCTTCCCATAGACACACCCCTAAACCTTGTGGACAGCCTTCCCATAGACACACCCCTAAACCTTGTGGACAGCCTTCCCATAGACACACCCCTAAACCTTGTGGACGGCCTTCCCATAGACAGACCCCTAAACCTTGTGGATGGCCTTCCCATAGACACACCCCTAAACCTTGTGGAAAGCCTTCCCATAGACACACCCCTAAACCTTGTGGATGGCCTTCCTATAGACACACCCCTAAACCTTGTGGACGGCCTTCCCATAGACACACCCCTAAACCTTGTGGACGGCCTTCCCATAGACACACCCCTAAACGTTGTGGACAGATCTTCCCATAGACACACCCCTAAACCTTGTGGACGGCCTTCCCATAGACACACCCCTAAACCTTGTAGACAGCCTTCCCATAGACGCACCCCTAAACCTTGTGGACGGCCTTCCCATAGACATTGTGGTGACTTGTCATTGTCCCCCCGTCCCCAGGGGTGGGGTGTGGGGGGTGTGTTCGACTTGTCATTGTCTCCCGTCCTCAGGGGGGTGGTAACTTGTCATTGTCCCCCGTCCCCAGGGGTGGGGTGTGGGGGGGGGTGGTGACTTGTCATTGTCCCCCGTCCTCGGGGGTGAGGTGTGGGGGGGTGATGACTTGTCATTGTCCCCCGTTCCCGGGTGCTGGGGTGTGGGGGGGGGGGTGGTGACTTGTCATTGTCCCCTGTCCACGGGTGTGGGGGGTGGTGACTTGTCATTGTCCCTCATCCCCGGGGGTGGGGTGTGGGGGGGTGGTGACTTGTCATTGTCCCCCGTCCCCGGGGGTGGGGTGTGGGGGGGGGTGGTGACTTGTCATTGTCCCCCGTTCCTGGGGGTGGGGTGTGGGGGGGTGGTGACTTGTCATTGTCCCCCATCTCCCGGCGGTGGGGTGTGGGGGGGTGGTGTCTTGTCATTGTCCCCGGGCCGCCTTCCTTCTAATGTAAATGTGATCGGGACGATTAACAAAGGGACCTCCTCGGTGAGGCCGCTCTGCATTCTAATCCCGGCAGACAAGTGGGGTGACCCCGGGCCCCAGACACCATAACTCCCATCATGTACAGACCGTCTCATCGCAGAGCCGTCAGTCAAGGCGCATTGTGTCCATCCTCCAATCCTGGGACCCCACTCCTGTCGTCAGGCGGAATTACATGCCGGTCTCCAGACAAAGCCAATGATGGGGGTCAGACCCGGCATCAGATATATTATTCCTGTTACCCTTATTACCGCCCCCCCTGACAATACCTTCACCTGCATTCCTCTCCAGAAGGACGACACCATCTTTGTTGAGACATCACCCAGGGACTGATATGGCGGTTTAGAGACGATACAATCAAGTAAATCGCAATGTCTGTGCAGTTCTTGGCTGTGTTCATAAAAGTCTGACACAAATCAGCCCCTTGCTGTAGTTCCTCTCCTTGTGACTTGCTACAAAGTTACAATGTACAGTCTGATCACTGGGGGAAGGGGAGACTGAGAAAATGACTCCTCCTCCTTCTACAAAGTTACAATGTACAGTCTGATCACTGGGGGAGGGGAGACTGAGGAAATTACTCCTCCTCCTTCTACAAAGTTACAATGTACAGTCTGATCACTGGGGGAGGGGAGACTGAGTGAATGACTCCTCCTCCTCGTTCTACAACGAGGGCGGGCAATGAGCGGGCTGTGGGCAGGTAGTGGGTGGGCAATTGGTGGGCAGTGAGTGGGCAATAAGCAGGGCAGTGGGCGGGTAATGAGTGGGCAGTGAGCGGGCAATGAGCAGGTAGTAAGCGGGCAGTGAGTGGGCAGTAAGTGGGCAGTGGGCAGGCAGTGAGCGGGCAATGAGCAGGCAGTGGCCGGGCAATGAGCGAGCAGTGAGCAGGCAGTGGGCGGGCAATGAGCGGACAGTGGGCAAGCAATAAGCAGGCAATGAGTGGGCAATGAGCAGGCAATGAGCAGGCAATGAGCGGGCAAGGAGCGGGCAGTGGGCGGACAATGAGCGGGCAGTGGGCGGGCAATAAGCAGGCAGTGGGCAGGCAATGAGCAGGCTCTCAGCACAGAAAGATCGGCCACCCAGTGCCGCAGATACGTAATATGTGGCCATTAATAGGTGTTATGTGGGTGCCAACAAGTTTACCCCTTCATGCTGACTGTACACATATATGTGGCCTCCCTGGGGGGGCTTTTTTTCCTGTGGGGCGGCATATCTGCGTATCTCCCTTTGTGCTCGGAGCGCGCCGCATAGAGCGATCCCTGCACCGAGGCCGGGGTCTCAGCGGGAGCCCCCCGCACTAACAATCTGGACACGGAACTCCCAGTTATGGGTCACCTGACCGCTGTGGTAGACTCTAACTGGCTATCATGGTGATCAGTCACTGTGAGCCCGCCCCCGTATAGAGTTTAGACATGACATCTGTTGTCTCAACGCGTTTCATGACTTGGTGATGAGTGACACCAGGTGACGAAACGCGTTGAGCCAACAGGCGTCGTGTCTGAACTCTGTACTGTATCCAATCATTTCATTGTGGATTCTGTATTTGTATTTATACAAAGTTTGGGGTTCTTTATATTTATCAGGAGCCAATCATTTGTGGGATTTTTATGTATCAAAGTTTTTTATCTAATACTCTCTGCAGGGATTCAACCACTTGCCGATCGCCGCACCAACATTTTCATCGGCAGAATGGCACAGGCAGGCAAATGGGTGTACAGGTACATCCCTTTGAATTTGTCGCCTTGCGGGTGTGCGCCCCCTGCCGCGAGCTCCGTGACCGCGAGACCTGTGGACTCGATGTCCTCCAGTGACCCGCAATCGTGTCCCGGAGCTGCAGAACGGGGGATGTAAACAAGGCATCTCCCTGTTCTGCCTAGTGACAGGACACTGATCGTCTGCTCCCTGTCATCAGGAGCGGTGATCTCTGTTGAAAGTCACTTGTACCCCAGCCACCCCCCCACAGTTAGAATCACTTCCTAGGACACACTTAACCCTTTCCTCGCCCCCTAGTGGTTAACCCCTTCACTGCCAGTCACATTTACACAGTAATCAGTGCATTTTTAAAGGACTGATCACTGTATAAATGACAATGATCCCAAAATTATGTCAAAAGTGTCCGATGTGTCCGCCATAATGTCGCAGCCACGAAAAAAATCGCTGATCGCCGCCATTACTAGTAAAAAAAAATAATAAGAAGAATGCAATAAAACTATCCCGTATTTTGTAAACGCTATAAATTTTGCGCAAACCAATCAATAAACGCTTATTGCGATTTTTCTACAAAAATATGTAGAACAATACGTATCAGCCTAAAAATGTTTTTTTTATATATATATATATATATATTTTTGGGGACATTTATTATAGAAAAAGTAACAAATATTATTTTTTTTCATAATTGTCGCAAATAATAAAAACTGCAGAGGTGATCAAATACCACCAAAAAAAAAGCTCTATTTGTGGGAAAAAAAGGACGCCAATTTTGTTTGTGAGCCACGTCGCACGACCGCGCAATTGTCAGTTAAAGCGACGCAGTGCCGAATCGCAATAAGGGGCCAGGTCCTTGGGCAGCCAAATGGTCCGGGTCTGAAGTAGTTAATTATGCGTACGATTTTTCTATGGAAAATGAATTATTATTATACATTTTTTTACTCATATTACAGATATATCTATTATCTTCTGTATACCTTATGGGGGGGGGGGGGCTCATATAAAGACCCATAGCCCCCCTTAAATAGAAATGAGATATAACGTGCCACAAAAACATAAACGGGCCGTCGCTGTTTATTTTTTTATTTTTTTTATCTATTTTAAATTTGTTTTGTTTTTTTAAGAAAAAAGGCAAAAAAAGCAAAAAATAAATAAATAAAAACGTTGCAACAATGTATTTGTGTTTCTTTATTTTTGGAGGATATCTTGATTATTTGATAACAAAAGAAAAACAATAAAATACGGATTCAGAATTCCGGTGCGTCTTCTGCCTCAAATGATTCTGGATCTCTGAGGAGAAATTTAAATGTTAAAGCCCCATACAGACCCCCCCCCCCCCCCTTTGCCAAAACTTTCCAGAATTTTACCAAAATGTTACTGAATCTCTTCACCTCAAGTGGCGCCTGCCTGGCGGGTGGAGGGTTCGGGGGGGGGGGGGGGGGGGGGGGGGTGAGATTGGTTTGGCTCTTGTGGCACGCCGATCCTGGGAAGGTTATTAGGAGCGTGGAGATGGCATGGCCCCCAGGAGATGGAGAGGGGGCCCACCATGCAGACAGATGGTGGAATGAGTCCTGTGAATGGGACGTGTCACCTCATAGAGAGAAGATGACAATTCATGGATTGGCCGGCCTGCTGGGAATAATGTCGTTCTGTCAGCTGGACGCTCAATAAAGCTGCCTGTTTAACCCCTTCCCAGCCATGGGCGGGGGGGGGGGGGGGATCTGTTCCCAGAAATACCTTCCTGCAGACTCCGATCATTCCATCACCCCAGGAAAATATGGTGGTACTTCTGTGTTCACATTGTTTATGCAGTGGGGGGCCTTAAAAATTGACCAAAAGTTATTGGCCAGATATAACCCAATCAATACCTGACTTTTGTGGGTAAAGGACGTCCTCTGAGATGAGGGGGGGGGGCTGCAGGCCCCTAAATATAGAACTTTGTGGACTCTGATATAATGGATGCTCTGGGGACTCTGATTTAAGGGAAACTCTGAGGACTCTGATATAAAGGGGGAACTCTGAGGACTGTGATATAAGGGATGCTCTGTGGACTATGATTTAAGGGGAACTCTGGGGACTCTGATATAAAGGGGGAACTCTGAGGACTCTGATATAAAGGGGAACACTCTGTAGGAGCAGAGACACCCCTGTAAAAGCAGAGACACCCCTATAGAAGCAGAGACTTCCCTGTAGAAGGAGAGACTCCCCTATAGAAGCAGAGACACCCCTGTAGAAGCAGAGACACCCCTGTAGAAGCAGAGACTCCCCTGTAGAAGGAGTGACCCCCCTGTAGAAGGAGAGACACTTCTGTAGAAGGAGAGACTCCCCTGTAGAAAGAGAGACACCCCTGTAGAAAGAGAGACACCCCTGTAGAAGGAGAGACACCCCTGTAGAGGAGAGAAACCCCTGTAGAAGCAGAGACACCCCTGTAGAAGCAGAGACACCCCTGTTGAAGGAGAGACACCCCTGTAGAAAGAGAGACACCCCTATAGAAGCAGAGATAACCCCTGTAGAAGGAGAGACTCCCCTGTAGAAGGAGAGACTCCCCTGTAGAAGCAGAGACACCCCTGTAGAAACAGAGACACCCCTGTTGAAGGAGAGACACCCCTGTAGAAGGAGAGACTCCCCTGTAGAAGCAGAGACTCCCCTGTAGAAGGAGAGACTCCCCTGTAGAAGGAGAAACACCCCTGTAGAAGGAGAGACACCCCTGTAAGAGCAGAGACACCCCTGTAGAAGGAGAGACACCCCTATATAAGGAGAGACACCCCTGTAGAAGGAGAGACTCCCCTGTAGAAGCAGAGACGCCCCTGTAGAAGGAGAGACTCCCCTGTAGAAGGAGAGACTCCCCTATAGAAGCAGAGACACCCCTGTAGAAGCAGAGACACCCCTGTAGAAGCAGAGACTCCCCTGTAGAAGGAGTGACCCCCCCTGTAGAAGGAGAGACACTTCTGTAGAAGGAGAGACTCCCCTGTAGAAGGAGAGACACCCCTGTAGAAAGAGAGACACCCCTGTAGAAGGAGAGACACCCCTGTAGGAGGAGAGACACCCCTGTAGAAGGAGAGACACCCCTGTAGGAGCAGAGACACCCCTGTAGAAGCAGAGACACCCGTGTTGAAGGAGAGACACCCCTGTAGAAGGAGAGACACCCCTATAGAAGCAGAGATACCCCTGTAGAAGGAGAGACTCCCCTGTAGAAGGAGAGACTCCCCTGTAGAAGCAGAGACACCCCTGTAGAAACAGAGACACCCCTGTAGAAGGAGAAACACCCCTGTAGAAGGAGAGACACCCCTGTAAGAGCAGAGACACCCCTGTAGAAGGAGAGACACCCCTATAAAAGGAGAGACACCCCTGTAGAAGGAAAGACTCCCCTGTAGAAGCAGAGACACCCCTGTAGAAGGAGAGACTCCCCTGTAGAAGCAGAGACTCCCCTGTAGAAGCACAGACACCCCTGAAGAAGGAGAGACACCCCTGTAGGAGAGACACCCCTATAGAAGGAGAGACACCCCTGTATCTAAGGGGGGACTCCGATGGGGCTCTCGTGTAAGGAGGACTACGATGGGGACCCTGATGTAAGGGGGGACTTCGATGGGTGCCCTGATGTAAGGGGGGACTCCGATGGGGCTCTTGTGTTAGGAGGACTCCGATGGGGACTCTGATGTAAGAGGGAACTCTGATGGGGACCCTGATGTAAGGAGGGACTCCGATGGGGGTCTCGTGTTAGGAGGACTCCGATGGGGGCCCTGATGTAAGGAGGATTTTAATGGGGACTCAATGCACAGTTGTGTTGTTTTAGAAAAAAGGGTCCTCTTGCGGTTTTTGAGGCCCGTTAAGGTACGCTGACAGTCAGTTAATTTTGATTGGATGAGAAGGCGTATGCGGCCGAAACATGGAGGGAGAGGGGCAAGTTTATGAAATATACAGAGGGTTTTTTTTGGCCCTGACATGACCTTTAACCCTTTTGAATCCAAAATCTGAAGTGTTTACAGCCGTGTACAATGTATCATAATATAACGGATCATTGCTCCTGATTGCTGAACATTAGGGGAGGAGTTGACTTTTTGGAGGCGGATCTGACCCGCTGTATGCAGACAGATCCTGTGATTGGTCCTCTGTGTAGATATTGGACGGACTGTGAATATTTCCTGTGTACTATCATTAAAGTTATAATCGTTACCAGCCCTGGCATGACCTGTGTACAGGGGCGGAACTATCACCATAGCGACCCAGGGCTGGACTGGACACACCTACCTGTGTAATCTCCGGGGGGGGGGGGGGTTGTATTGAGGAGCCCCCCATATAAAAGTTTAAGTATCGTGTATACCCAAGGCGTTCCACATACTAATATGTCATAATAAACGCCCCATATCCCCCCCCCCTGTTTGCCCCCCTCCCCCGGGTAGAATGAGGACATCCATCGGAGATTTATTTATTTCCATCAGATAATGTCATTTCTAGATTCATATCCCTCTGGGGGGGTCTTTGTGTATCTTGGCCCCCCTCCCCGGCTTTATATCCATCAATTTAGACAAATTCACACAAAGGTTTTACATTGTAAACTTTTTATTTATAATTAGATCTGTAAACAAACAAACAGACAGGACCAAATAAAATAAAAAAACGGTATAAAATGTTTTATACAAATCCTACAATAAACACACTCTGGGGAGGGGGGTTAGGGGACAAAGGAGGGGGGGGCTGGGGGATGGAGGAGGGGGGGCTGGGGGTTAGAGGACAGAGAAGGGAGGGGGTTAGGGGGAAAGAGGAGGGGGTTTAGGGGACAGGGAAGGGTGGGGGGTTAGGGGGATGGAGGAGGGGGGCCTGAGGGTTAGGGGACAGAGGAGGGAGGGGGGCTGGCGGTTGGGAGATGGAGGAGGGGGGTTAGGGGTTAGGGGATGGAGGAGGGGGGATGAAGGAGGGGGGGCTGGGGGATGGAGGGGGCAGGGGGTTAGGGGGATGGAGGAGGGAGGGGGGCTGGAGGAGGGTGGGGTGGGGGGTTAGGGGACAGGAAAGGGTGGGGTGGGCTGAGGGTTAGGGGATGGAGGAGGGGGAGGGGGTAAGTGCTCTCATTAAAACAAGTGGATTGCACATTTCATTCTAGAAATACTTTCATTCTGTAAATCCCGGCCAATCATAGAAGGCGTACCTATTAGGGAGGAACTCCAGTGGAGAAAAAGGGAAAAAAAATTGTTTCGGTTCTGGAAACAAATTTTGAAAAGTGTCCTACGATATTCCATAGTGACCCCTAAAACCCCCCCCCCCCCCCCCCTCACACACACACACACCTTTAGAGACACCATGTACACTGGGGTGGTTTTTAGGCGCTTTATCGCTGGAAAAAGCCTCTGCTAAGCACCTGAAAACCGATTTGCATTCATTCCAGTGCGACTTTTCACACATCGGGGCGGTGCGCTTGCGTGACGTTTCCAGAAAGTGCTGCAGGCGGCATCTTTGGTGTGCTCCAAAAACTCCCTGCCCATTGAAATGAATGGGCAGTGCTTCTGAAGCGCCTGAAAAGCGCTGAAACCCGGAAGTTTTTAACCCATTCTTAGGGGGTTTCCACTATTGCAACCCCAAAGTCGCGCGATTTTGACATGATTCTTTGCTGCGATTTTGATGCGACTTGAAGCAACGCCCTGTGTGTTCTTAAGGTCTATGGACCTCAAGTCACATCAAAGTCCGACCAAAGTAGTGCAGAGAATACTTTGAAGTCGCACAGATATGAACGGTACCCATTGGAAATCATGGGGGGGGTACAACAAGTGGAAACCGAGCCTCAGGACTCATGCACACCGGACAGTAAAATAACGCTATAAAACGCCAGTAGCGGCGAGTTTCTCTACTTTTTTCAAAGTTTTTACAATTGTGTTTTATTTGCATTCATTGGTGTTTTTTTTTTTTTTCGTTTCATTCGTTTTTGTTTTTTTGCTTTTGTTTTGCTTTTTTTGGAAATTTGAAAAAAATTCTGAACTTTCAAATTTCTGAAATTCTGAAATTCAAAAAATTTGGAAATTCCGAAATTAAAAATGCAAAAACTTTGGAATTTCGGAAATTCCGAAATTAGAAAATCCGAAAACGTGAAAATGGAAAATCGGAAAATTCCGAAATTTCGGAATTAACTAATTTGTCAAAATTCGTTAAAAATAAGTTTGGAACTAAGCGAAAATTGCACATGTATACTTCCTTCTTACATGTCACTGATTGTCTGTTCTCTCTCATCGGGAATAACAATCAGTGAGGTGTCACGGCAAGCCACGCCCCCTAACAGTTAGAACACATCCCTAGGACACACTTAAACCCTTCAGCGCCCCCTGCTGGTTAACCCCTTCACTGCCAATCACATTTACACAGTAATCAGTGCATTTTTAAAGGACTGATCACTGTATAAATGACAATGATCCCAAAATTATGTCAAAAGTGTCCGATGTGTCCGCCATAATGTCGCAGTCACGCTAAAAATCGCTGATCGCCGCCATTAGTAGTAAAAAAATATATAAAAATGCCATAAAACTATCCCCTATTTTTGCGCAAACCAATCGATAAACGCTTATTGGATAGGTAGAAGAATACGTATCGGCCTAAACTGAGGACATTTTTTTTTATATATATATTTTTGGGGATATTTCTTATAGGAAAAAGTAAAAAATATTGGAAATTTGAACCCATTTTTCCCTTTCCTAAGTATTTTTCCGGAGTTCCTCCTAAACATTTCCTCCTGATATGAATAAAATATATACAGTGATAAAACACAAACTCCTCCTTCATAGGTGCAAAAAAATAAAAAAATAAAATCTGTGTAATAAACACAAAGACACAACAATCACAATATTATAAAAGGGGGACTCACTGCTATCGGAAGGTACCAGACAGCGAACAAATAGGGACACTGGGGGGGGGTGTTTATTATTATTAAAGTGATTGTGAACCTTCCATATACCCAGTGTAGTGATTATCCTCGGGCGATACCGAGAGATGAAACAGATCCTCCTACGTAAGTTGTACTTGTTTATCTGCAGTGTTCTCTTCTGTACAGTGCAGAATTTATACAGCTTGTCTGAGCCGTCAGAAAAATAAAGGGGGCGGAGAACTGAAATTACACTCTGCACAGCTCAGTGAGGAGCTGATTGGAGGAAAGAGACACCCCTCCCCCCCTTTACACAGCACACAGGGTTCTCAATAATTTGAATATTTATTAACGAATTTGTCAAAAAAAAAATTGGGAACAAAACAAATCGCACACGTCTGATATACCAGAGAGGTGACTGGTCTCAGACATTTAACAAAAATTCACCTGCGTAAGTTGTACCCGTCTATCTGCAGCTGTCTCACGTCTACAGCTGTTTAAATTGTGGAATTTAGACAGCTTGTCTGAGCCATCAGGAAAAAAAAGAGGGGCAGAGAACTGAAATGACACTTTGCACTGCTCTATGTGGAGAGCTAAGTGAGAGCTGATTGGAGGGAAGAGACACCCCCTCCTCCCCCCCCCCCTTTACAGAGCACACAGGGTTCTCGTTAATTTTTATTTTTCAGAATTAACAAATTTGTTAAACTTCGTTGAAAAACGAATTCGGAACTAAACGAATCGCACACGTCTAAGGCCTCGTACACACGAGGGGATATGTCCGCTGAAAACGGTCCGATGGACCGTTTCAGCAGACATCTCCGCTCGTGTGTATGGGCTAGCGGACAGATTTCTCCACCCGACAGATTTCAAAGCATGCTTTGAAATCCATCCGGTGGAATCAGTCCGCCCGACATGTCTGCTGGTTAGTACACTTACCAGCAGACATGTCGTCCCCCACCGCCGCCGCGCCGCCGCCGAATGGATTCGGCGCATGCGCGGAAGTGTTTAACTTCCTGGTGCGGTGACGTGGCGGTGACGTGGCGGCGTCAACGTCACCGCCGCGTCACCGCGCCGTCCGGCGGCGGGGAATTTGATCCGATGGTGTGTACACGCCATCGGATCAAACTCCTGATCGGACATATCCGATGGAAATGGTCCGCGGACCGTTTTCATCGGATATGTCCGATCGTGTGTACGAGGCCTTATACTCAGAGAGGTGAAAAATTTGCCTACATAAGTTGTACCTGTTTATTACCTCTACGGCCGTTCAAAACGCAGAATTTATACAGCTTTTCTGAGCTGTCAGTTGTCGGATTCCGGTGAAAAACGAATTCGGAACGAAACGAATCGCACATGTCTAATACACTAGAGAGGTGACTGGTCTCAGACATTTAACAAAAATTCACCTACGTAAGTTGTACCAGTCTATCTGCAGCTGTCTCACCTCTACAAACTTTTTTTTTTAAAGTGAACTTCTCCTTTAAGAAGTGATACTGATTAGTTAGTCCGACATTCCTTTAAAGGCAGGTGAATCTCCCGGCTGCGTGTGTTTTAAATTCACAGCGATTGGTTCACCACCAGCGAATGTTGGGGGGAAGTAGAAGACCCACCTATTTATTCCGGCCTGTACTTGCAGTGCTCATTTTTTGCCACCAGGGGGCCCTCCTTCCTCATTATTTCTTCTCTATTATAAATTCTGTGGACGATGATCTGTGTGCTGCTTCCTCACAAGATGCCAAAAAACAAAAGTCACTTCTTGGCAACAAAAAAAAAAAAAATACGTCTGTGCAGATCCATAAAAACAATGAAAAAATCTTTGTACATAAAACTTTTCCATGAGATGTAATACAATGCAATGTTAGGTGGAGATTCGTAAAATGGTACTAAACTGATTTTTTTAATTTTTGAAATTTAGAATTTATGAAATTTAGAATTTTTGAAATTCCAATTTCCATAATTCCAAAATTCCAATTTCCAAAATTCCAATTTCCAAATTTCCAAAATTCCAAGGGCCAGATTCAGGTACACTTAAATTTGCGCTGCATAATCTAAATACTCTACGCTGCCGTATTTTACCAGGCTCTACATCGAATTCTGGTAGATTTTTGCCCGTACGCTACGGCGGCGTACTCTATTTCTCGCCGCGTAATCGAAATACGCGTTTAGGGGGCGTGAAGCATTTAAATTAGGCGCATCCCCGCGGCGATCGAACTGCGCATGCTCCGTTCAGAAATTTCCCGCCGTGCATTGCGCGAAATCACGTCGTTACGTAATTTTTTGTTTGAGTAGCGTCGTTTACGGACATTCCTATTCCCGAACGACTTACGTAAAAAATAATAAAAGACGTCGGAAAACGTTGAAATTCGACGCGGGAACGACGGCCATACTTAACATGGGCTGTCTAATATTAGAGCAGCAAAAAGCTGGTATAGTGTTACGCAAAAAAAAAGATGACTAAAGATGCCGTAAAAGATTGCGATTGAAGATCGTAATTTCGGGGATCGCCGGCAAAAGCTCATTAGCATACCCTGACGTGGAAAACGACGGGAAGTCCACCCAGTGGCCGCAATTTTATTGCAGCGTAGATCCGAAGGCGTACGAACACGTAATCCAGTCGAATTAAAGCCCGCAGCCGTCTATTCATGGTTTGAGGTTTCAGACTAGCTAAAAAACGTGCGTAATTTGAAAGTACTCCAGTCTAACACCAGTTAGACAGGAGTTACGGCTCTCTGAATCTGGCCCCAAATCTCCAAAATTCCAGAAATCCAAATCTCCAAAATTCCAATTTCCAAAATTCCAAATTTCCGAAAATTCGTAAATCCGAAAATTTTGAAATGTAGAAATTCAGAGATTTAGAAAATTAACAAATATGTAAAAATTCATTAAAAAACGAATTTGCAAACTAAACAAATTTCACACGTCTATAAATTGCTTCTACTGTATATAAAGTACAATTATCAGAAGGCCAAGAAATGTAGAACGTTACCATATAAATGATTGTTACATTGTGTTCATTAGTGATACGAGGTTCCAGCAGCGTGCTTTCTAAAAGACTATTTAGCAAAAACTAAGAATGAGCCAACACATGGGAGACCTCCCTGACATCTGACGAAGTCGGCGGGGGGAGAGACCGGCCATAACATCTGCTCTACAAAATAAACCGCGCCTTCCGGAACCCTCTGGAGGAATATTTGGGTTCCACACACTCTGCTTGTCCTATAACTTTTACACTTTTGTAACTTTTTGATAACTTTACAGTGCTTCACTCCAACACAAGGGGGGGGGGGGGCGCCTGCCCTCCCAGACTTCCACAAACGTCACCAAGCCGAAGTCACCACTTCGCAGCAAAACCGTCTCTTTTAAATACAAATCCCATCTTCAGTTTTTTAATGGCCACTGAATTGTGTTGCAGAATCCGGATACCTCCGTATAAATGTCTGTCAGAGTTGTCACTCACTGGCTGGAGTTGTTGTGGCCTAAATACCGGATCAGCCGACACGGGAGAGGTAAGGAGTCCAAGAACTTCAGACGGTCCCGGCCCAGCATGCTGCGGATTTTCAGGCGGCACAAGTGAGTGAGCGACCGAGGAGGCTCTGAAAGTGAAGAATAAAAAATTCTATCATTTTATTTTTTTAAGGCTAATAGTTTGTTAATATTTAATAATACCTATTATAATAATATCAATAACAACAATTATAACAATACATTACATTAAAATAATAAATTCATTAAAAAGATGAATAATAAACTAAATATTACATCAAAATTACAATTATTATTATATAGCTAGTATAATATATTATTATTATTTTTATTTTTATGTATTATTTATCATTTTAATTGTATTTATTATTGTTTTATTTATTGTTAGTTATAATTATTGTTAATATTATTATCATTTTATTCTTATTATACAGGTTTTATATAGTGCCAACAGTGTTTTACAAAATGAAGGCAGACATTACAGTCACAATAACATTTGGTACAAGAGGAATCAGAGGGCCGTGCTCTATTATTATATAACTATTATTAAATATTATTATTATTATTATTATTATTATAATTAATAATATATATTTTTTTATGTATTATTTTGTTTATAATGTTTTATTAATTTATTTAATATTTTATTTAATGTAATATTAGTTATATATTGTAATACTAATAATAATTTTTATTATAAATATTATTATATGTCCATTATTAAGTATTATTAATAATAATAATTATTATTAATAATACTACTACTATTACTAATAATAATAATAATAATAATAAATAAATAGTTATATAATAATAATAATATACTATTATTAGTTATATATTGTAATACTAATACTACTAATAATAATATTTTTTATTATAAATATATGTCCATTATTAAATATTATTAATAATTATTATTATTAATACTACTACTACTACTACTACTACTACTACTAATAATAATAATAATAATAATAATAATAATAATAATAAATAGTTATATAATAATATTTATAATAATAATAAATATTATTGTATTACAATTATTAAATATTATTGAAAAAGAGGCAGAGAGTATGGGGATTTTTGCGGTGCCAGAATGTCTGGAAATAATACCCATCCTCTCTGCCTCTTTTTTTTTAAACTATTGGCCTTATCTAACGAGGACATATCAGCCACTTTCCCCAATTATTAAATATTATTATTAATATTATTATATAACTATTATTAACTATTATGATTAATAATGATAATAATAATAATAATAATAATAAATAATAGTTATATAATAATTATAATTATTATTACAATATTAACAATAATTATAACTAATAATACACAATAAATAAATTAAAATGATAAATAAACAAAATAATACATTAAAAAATATATAATAATTATAATAAAAATATTTAATAGAGTGGGGAGCTCTAGGGTGCCGTTTTAGCCAAAAAGGTGGCGTTTCTGTGAAATAATGATACTATTGCTCTATAAAGTCAGAAATGTAAAGCTACAGAGAGATTGGCTCTGAATACCGAATTGCACGACCCTTTTATTGAACGATCGATAGACTTACGTGATTTTATCTTGATGCCTTCCCATTCCACGTAGCTGTCCAGATGTTCCTGCAGCCGGGAGCAGAGCGCAACGTTCCCCACATAATCCAGGAGGACGTCAATGATCGGACCGGCCCAGAGGCTAAACTCCGGGGTGGACACCATCTCACAAAACTATGGAGGAGAAAAAGATCGATCACCAATCTTTAGGCCTCACGCCCACCATGGCGTTTTTACAGTCGCTTTTAGGAGCGTTTTTTGCAGCTTAATAACGCCTCTCCATGTTATCCTATGACAGGGATCTGCGATTAGTGGACCTTCAGCTGTTGCAAAACTACAAGTCCCATCATGCCTCTGCCTCTGGGTGTCATGCTTGTGGCTGTCGGAGTCTTGCTATGCCTCATGGGAATTGTAGTTCTGCAACAGCTGGAGGTCCGCTAATTGCATATCCCCATCCTATGACATCATACCCACCATGGTGTTTTTGAGCTGTAAATAGAACAGAAGTTTTTAAGCTGCAGGGGGGTGGGTTTGTAGTGGGAGGAGGGGGAATTCATCTTAGGGGGTAAGCTTGCAGATTAGTTCTCAATTTATTTTATTTATTGGGGGGTATTAGGAGAAATTGGGGTGTATTTGTGCTAGGAGAGGAAAGTTTTTGTGGGGGGGGGGGGTATTTGTACTAGGGGGGGGGAGGGGAGGATGGATACTCTGGAGGTGAAATTTGAAGGGCATAGGATTTGTTCTATGAGTGATTATTTTATGCTGGGGGGCGGATTGTGGCTTTGATGATGGGGATCTCTGATGTGATGGGGGATCTCTGATGTGATGGGAGGACCTCTGATGTGATGGGGGGACCTCTGATGTAATGAGGGATCTCTGATGTGATGGGAGGACCTCTGTTGTGATGGGAGGACCTCTAATGTGATGGGAGGACCTCTGATGTGATGGGGGACCTCTGATGTGATGGGGGACCTCTGATGGGATGGGGGGATCTCTGATGGGATGGGGGTCCTCTGATGTGATGGGGGGACCTCTGATGTGATAGGGGGATCTCTGATGTGATGGGAGGACATCTGATGTGATGGGAGGACCTCTGATGTGATGGGAGGACCTCTGATGTGATCGAGGGATCTCTGATGTGATGGGGGGACCGCTAATGTGATGGGGGGACCGCTAATGTGATGGGGGACCTCTGATGTGATTGGGGGACCTCTGATGTGATGGGAGGACATCTGATGTGATGGGAGGACATCTGATGTGATGGGAGGACCTCTGATGTAATGGGAGGACCTCTGATGTGATGGGAGGACCTCTGATGTAATGGGAGGACCTCTGATGTGATGGGAGGACCTCTGATGTGATGGGGGGGACCTCTGATGTGATGGGGGACCTCTGATGTGATAGGAGGACCTCTGATGTGATGGGGGACCTCTGATGTGATGGGAGGACCTCTGATGTGATGGGAGGACCTCTGATGGGATGGGTGGAGCTCTGATGTGATGAGAGGGCCTCTGATGTGATGGGGGGGACCTCTGATGTGATGGGGAGACCTCTGATGTGATGGGAGGACCCCTGATGTGATAGGGGGGATCTCTGATGTGATGGGGGGACCTCTGATGTGATGATGGGGGGATCTCTGATGTGATGGGGGGGACCTCTGATGTGATGGGGGGGACCTCTGATGTGATGGGGGGGACCTCTGATGTGATGGGGGACCTCTGATGTGATGGGGAGACCTCTGATGTGATGGGGAGACCTCTGATGTGATGGGGAGACCTCTGATGTGATGGGGGACCTAGGATGTGATGGGGGACCTAGGATGTGATGGCATAGCCCCCACCTAGCCCCTGCATATCCCATGGACAGCCCCCACACAGGCCCCACCCAGCCCCTGCACAGCCCCTGCACAGGCCCCACCCAGCCCCTGCACAGCCCCCGCACAGGCCCCACCCAGCCCCTGCAAGGCCCCACCCAGCCCCTGCACAGCCCCCACATAGCCTCTGCACAGCCCCCGCAGAGGCCCCACCAGCCCCTGCACAGCCCCCGCACAGACCCCACCCGGCCCTGCACAGACCCCGCACTGCACCCACACAGGCACACCCTATAGTACATCCTGGAATTCCATATAATGAGTAGAAGTCTCGCACCTGAACAATTTTGGGTTGTTTTTGGTTTTGGGGGTCGTCGTCCCGGCGCCTCATGTCCTCAATAGGTGGGTGTGGCCTGTTTCCATATTCGCATTGAAAACAGGCGTCGGCGTCGCAGCCCAGATCCATCAGATACTTCAACAAGCTGAGATACTTCATGGAGAACATGATGGTGGCCGGGAAGGTGGTGGGGTGGGTGGCGATGTAGGCATTGACATTGGCGCCATGATCCAAGAGCATCTTCATGGTGGACAGGCAGCCGTGCCGGATGGCGATGAGCAGCGGGTTGAGGATGTCCACATTAGGGTTGGCGCCGGCTTCCAGGAGCAGTCTGGTGGCGTAAATGTTGTTGTTCATGACGGAGAAGTAGAGCGCGGTGCTGCGCCGATCCTCGTACAGGCGGGCGCGGTCAACGGAGAGCATGAAGTTGACGTCGTAGCCGAATTCGATGAGTTCCTCCAGGATGTCGTCGTTATTGCGTTCGGCCGCGATGTGGAGGGGGCTTATTCCGCTCCTCTTCACCCGCATGCGGCTCGTCACCGGGATGAGCATGGACACGATCCTACAAGAAATAGAAGGTGGAAAGGGAATGTGAACTGTGTCGATCGTTAGCAGGGATAAGCTTGATATGTTCATATGTGCATGTATGGTGGGAGAGGGGCTTACACATTTATGGGGTGTGTCTAAAGTGCTTGGATGTGCAAATAGAATCGCGGCGATTTCACCCACCATTCCAAATGGTCAAGTGTGAATGGGGCATAATGAGATTTTGGGACACTTTAATTAACCACTTCAATCCCGGGGGGCACTTTCCCCCCTTCCTGCTCAGGACAGCTTTCAGCGCTGTCATACTTAGTGGCGTCTCTAGCTTTCATATTTAGGGGGTCAAACAGTAAAATTGGGGGGGGGGGTCGTGACCCCCTCAGGCCCCACCCTAGTGACGCCAGTGCTCATACTTTGACAATTGCTCAGTCGTGCTACATTGTACCCAAAGGAAATTGTTATTATTTTCTTCTCACAAATAGAGATTTATTTTGGTGGCATTTGATCACCTCTGGGGGGGGGGGTATTATTTTTTGCTAAACAAACTAAAAAAGACCAACATTTTTGATAAAAAAAAAAGGGTTTTCTTAGTCTCTGACATAAAATTTTGTTTTCCCCTTTACTGATGGGCACTGATGAGGCGGCACTGATGGGCATTGATGAGGTGGCAACGATGGGCACTGATGAGTTGGCATTGATATTTGGAATAGATAGGCGGCACTAATGGGCAGAACTGATGATGAGTTACTGATTGGTTTACTGACAGGTGTTACTGCTGGGCACTGATTGGCACTGTGGTTTGCACAGATTGGCACTTTATTGGGCACTGGCAGGGGGTTATGGTGGGGCACTGATTGGCAGCTTATTTTACAATTAATGGGGTCTGTGCTGATAATCAATGTGCTGATTATCAACACAGACCCCCCTCTAACAGGGAGAGCCTCCGATCTGCTGTTAGATGCTGTTTACCGGCACTTCCTAGTTCACACTGTGATTAGCGGCGGTCCCATAGACTTTCTATGACATTGCGCCCTTTTTGCCGCATTCTCGTAAGCCCAATCAAGATGCAGCATGCGGGACTTTTGATGGCGCCTGCAGAAAACGCGACGGAAAAAATTGCTGGAACTGCGGCCAAAACGTGCACAAGAACTGCGGATACGCACGCAATGTCGCCAAACCGCGCACACCCAGAGATGTCCGTTGTCAGGGGTCACAGACAGTGTAAGTTTTCAGCCATTGGGGAACTACAAGTCCCAGCATAATGGACCCTTAGTGCCCCCTCCCCCCAGCTGGAGGTCGGCCGGTCGCAGATTACAGTGGTGAGATTCCTGAGCAGTGACATGGGACCCCCCCAGTGCAGCGCCGCCGTGCCAGATCCATTACTCAGGATTTGTAAGATCTTCAAGAGCTGTCAGCCTAATCTCTCCCCTCCCCCCCAGGGAGATTGGGGGGGGGGGTGAGATCACAGCGCAGCATAGACTGGAGAACATTCCTTCCAATCATATGAGGGGGGAAAGAGGGGAGTCCTGAGAGGGGATCTGTACCCCCCCAAAAAAAACGTCCAATCACAGATCACCAGTCCTTAGATGTGGGGGCTACATTAAGTTCCCCCCCCCATCAGAGCCCCCCCCCCCCACCCTTCTATCTATGCGTGATCGGGGCCTGATCGGATTCTTTTATTTAAATTGTATTTTGTTTACACAGAGGAGACACAGTGCGGGGGTCTTAAACTTTTCTTGTTTAGATTAGTGATTGGCTATCGCTGTGTTCATGTGATGGGGATCCGGTCATGTTTGTGTGTGAGCCCCCCTTCCATGTGTAGAGGAGATCTTTCTATACTGAAGTCTACACATCCGATCACAAAGAGGGTCAACCCAGGAGGAACGAGGGGCAGAGAGAGAGACGGAGGTGGGAGAAATGAGGGGCGGAGAGATGGAGGGTCAGAGAGAGAGACGGAAAGGGGGGAGAAATGAGGGGTGGATAGAGATGTAGGGGCAAAGAGAGACGGAGGGGCGGAGAGAGACAGGGGGTTGAGAGAGACGGAGGGGGAGAAATGAGGGGCGGAGAGAGAGACGGAGGGGCGGAGAGAGACAGAGGGGCAGCGAGAGATGGAGGGGGTGAAGAGAGATGGGGAGGCGAAGAGAAACGGAGGGGCGGAGAGAAACGAAGAAGGTGAAGAGAGGGGCGGAGGAATGAGGGGCAGAGAGAGAGAGATGGAGAGGCGGAGAGAGATGGAGAGGCGGAGAGAGACAGAGGGGCGGAGATAGACGGGGGCGAAGAGAGACAATGGAAGTCAAGAGAGACAGAGGGGCGGAGGAATGAGGGGTGGAGAGAAACGGAAGGGGAGGAGAGAGAGACGGAGGGGCAGAGAGAGATGAAGGGGTGGAGAGAGACGGAGGGGCGGAGAGAGACGGAGGGGTGGAGGAATGTGGGGCAGAGAGAGAAACAGAGGGGCAGAGAGAGACGAAGGGGCGAAGAGAGATGGAGGGGGTGAAGAGAGATGGAGGGGCGAAGAGAGACGGAGGGGCAGAGAGAGACAGAGGGGCAAAGAGAGATGGAGGGGGTGAAGAGAGATGGAGGGGCGGAGGGAAATGGGGGGCGAAAGAATGAGGGGCAGAGAGAGATGGGGGGGGGGTGAAGAGAGATGGAGGGGCGGAGAGAGACGAAGGAGGTGAAGAGAGGGGCGGAGGAATGAGGGGTGGAGAGAGAGACGGAGGGGCAGAGAGAGACAGAGGGGTGGAGAGAGATGAAGGGCGGAGAAATGAGGGGCAGAGAGAGAGATTTAGGGGTGGAGAGAGACAGAGGGGGTGAAGAGAGATGGAGGGGCGGAGAGAGATGGGGATGAGGAATCAGGGGTAGAGAGAGATGGGGGGGGCGAAGAGAGACGAAGGAGGCGAAGAGAGACAGAGGTGTGGAGGACGGAGGGGCGGAGAGAGACGGAGGGGCGGAGAGAGAGACGGAGGGGCGGAGAGAGAGATGGAGGGGCGGAGAGAGAGAGACAGAGGGGCAGAGAGAGAGACAGAGGGGTGGAGAGAGAGACAGAGAGGCGGAGAAAGACAGAGGGGCGGAGAAAGACAGAGGGGTGGAGAAAGACAGAGGGGCGGAAAGAGAGACAGGGGGCTAAGAGTCAGAGGGGTGGAGAGAGACAGAGGGGCGGAGAGAGAGACGGAGGGGCGGGGAGAGACAGAGGTGGTGGAGAGAGATAGAGGGGCGGAGGAATGAAAGGTGGAGAGAGACAGAGGGGCAGAGAGAGAGACAGAGGGGCGGGGAGAGACAGAGGGGTGGAGAGAAACAGAGGGGCGGAGGAATGAAAGGCAGAGAGAGACAGAGGGGGCAGAGAGAGAGACAGAGGGGGCAGAGAGAGAGACAGAGGGGTGGAGAGAGAGACAGAGGGGCAGAGAGAGAGACAGAGGGGCGGAGAGAGAGACAGAGGGGCGGAGAGAGAGACAGAGGTGCGGAAAGAGAGACAGAGGTGCGGAGAGAGAGACAGAGGGGCAGAGTGAGAGACAGAGGGGCGGAGGAATGAGGGGCGGAGAGAGAGACAGGGGGGAGAGACAGAGGGGTGGAGAGAGAGACAGAGGGGCGGAGAGAGACAGAGGGGGGCGAAGAGAGACAGAGGGGGGCAAAGAGAGACAGAGGGGGCGGAGAGAGACAGAAGGGGCGGAGAGAGACAGAGGGGCGGAGAGAGAGACAGAGGTGCGGAAAGAGAGACAGAGGTGCGGAGAGAGAGACAGAGGGGCAGAGTGAGAGACAGAGGGGCGGAGGAATGAGGGGCGGAGAGAGAGACAGAGGGGTGGAGAGAGAGACAGAGGGGCGGAGAGAGACAGAGGGGGGCGAAGAGAGACAGAAGGGGGCGAAGACAGACAGAGGGGGCGGAGAGAGACAGAGGGGGCGGAGAGAGACAGAGGGGCAGAGAGAGACAGAGGGGCGAAGGGATAGACAGAGGGGGCAAGGAGAATGGCATCTGGTTGTGCAGTTCAGGAATGCGGCACTTACTCGTCATTATCCCGCTTCTTGGCGGCGATGTGGATGGGAAGAAACCCGTCCTTATTCGGCTTGTTGGCGTCCGCCCCTTGCGACAGCAGGAATGTCACGATATGGTGGTGGCCATTCTTACTCGCCTCGAACAAGGCAGTGGCGTTGTCATTGGCCTGCGTGTTAATGTCGGCTCCTGTTAAAGGAACAGTCCACTCATCAGTATACAGTAGCAGTATGCTGCTGAGGGGGCCTAGCCACTCACAGCTCCAGAAACATTGGGGGGCGTGGGGGGTTCCCCCAATTCATATTGGGCCCTTTGGGTCTGACATGGAAGTTAAGGGAAACCCTAATGCCAAAATAAATGGTGTGGCCCCCCTCAAATGTATACCAGACCCTTATCCGAGTATATAGCCCAGCAGGTCATGAAGGGGGGTCAAGCGGGTGCCCCCCCCTTCCGAATAATACCAGGCCAAATGCCCTCAACATGGAAGAGAGGGGTTGGAGAGAGGACTCTGCCCCCCAAAGCACCTTGTCCATATGGAATCTTATCAGAATGTGGAAACCCCCCCTTAATAAGAGGGTCCCCAGATCCCGCCCCCCCCCCTTATTTATTCACCAAAAAAGTGTTGAAAAAGTAAATTTAGATTTAGATAAGGGTCTGGTGTGGGTTTTGGGGGAGACCCCACACCATTTATTTTTAAATGTTGGATGTGGGGGTTCACCTCAAAATCCATACCAGACCCAAAGGGCCAGGTATAGATGGGGGGACCCCACACGTGATTTGTTAATGCCGGCAAAGCTTTTAGCAAGAAATCGCATCCTTAACAACCATCAGGGAACCCGGCTGACAGTTGACGACCCGTCGGTTGCTAAGGGCGCGATGGCTGCCCTTCTCCTTAAAGAGAATGGAATTTTTTCATTCCGAAATGTCTGGGCCGGATTAGATTCACACCGGAAGGAGATCCACCCCCTCTGGCGATCGGCACCTACCGCATTTTAGGATGTACCGCAGCGCCTCCAGCTGCCCGCTCTGCGCCGCCACAAACAATGGCGTGATGCCGTAGCAGTTCTTGGCCTCGATCTTGGCGCCGGCTTTCACCAGGATGTCCATGATGTCCAGAGCGTTCCTGGCCACCGCCTCGTGGAGCGCCGTCCAGCCCTGGTTACACCGGTGGTTCACGTCGGCCCTGAACGCCACCAGCATCTGAACCGCGTCCGCGTTCTTCAGTTCACAGGCTGCGCCGGACAAAAAAAAACAGTAAGCACGTGGGAGAGACGTCACCGGCACACCGGGATCCCCAAAAATGGGTCCAAATCTTTAATCAACGATCACAAAGTTACAACAGGTCACAACGTTTCGAGGCCCCGCAGGACCCCTTCATCAGGTATGTGACCCCATACATGTGACCCCTACACGTGACCCCATACATGTGACCCCTACACGTGACCCCCTACATGTGATCCCCTACATGTGACCCCCCTACATGTGACCCCCTAAATGTGACCCCCTACAAGTGACCACCTACATGTGACGCCCTAGAAGTGACCCCCCACATGTGACCCCTACATGTGAGCCCCTACATGTGACCCCCACATATGACCCTCCACATGTGACCCCCTACATGTGACCCCCCACATGTGAACCCTACACGTGACCCCCTACATGTGACCCCATACACGTGACCCCCTACACGTGGTTCCTACATGTGACCCCCTACATGTGACGACCCACATGTGACCCCCCACATGAGACCCCCCACATGTGACCCCCTACATGTGGCCCCCTACATGTGGCCCCCTACATGTGGCCCCCACATGTGACCCCCCACATGTGACCCCCTACATGTGACCCCCTACATGTGACCCCTACATGTGACCCCCTACATGTGACCTCCTACATGTGACCCCCTGCATGTGACCCCCTACATTTGACCCCCCCACATGTGACCCCCCTACATGTGACCCCCTATATGTGGCCCCTTACATGTGGCCCCTACATGTGACCCCCTACATTCCTGATGATAGGTCCTGCGCAGCTCTGAAATGTGGCCTTTTAGTTTGGACCCATTTTTTGGAGATTCCGGTGTTCTTATTTCACTATTTCTTTTTTGTTAGGGTTAGGGGTTCATTTTTTTATTATTGTTATTTTATTGATTTATGACTATTTATTTATTATTGTAATTTATTTGATTTATTCATTGTGTAATTATTATTATTTTTTATTATTATTATTATTATTATTATTGTTATTTATTTATTCCTGGTTTAATAGTTTTTATTCAACTTGCAAAGAATAACATAGTGAGCAAATATTCTGCTCACACACGTATTATTATTATTATTATTTTTTATTTTTTTTAGGGGTTAATTAATTAATTAATTCAATTTAATTTACCTTTTAATTATTTATTGATTTACAGATAATTATTATATTAATTATTTATTATTATAATTGTATTTATTTATTATTATTATTATTATTATTATTATTATTACTATTTATTTCAGGTTCAATAACTGCTACAAAATATTTTCTATTAATAAAGAGCCATTAAAATTGCTAAATAAAACTGACCACCATTTTTAATTAAAAAATAAATGTAACTCCAAACACTAAAATCCCCACACAGGTTTTGAAGAAGAATAAGCTTTGGCTGCAACTTTTACTTTCACCCCCCCCCCCCCCTCCAGTACTTTCTTCTGCCACCAGATGTCCTCAGGCAGCCGGGACAGTGAAAGGAGAAGCAGCCCAGTGATGAGCTCATCTCTCTGTCACTCCGCTCTCTCCTCCTATCAGCGCGCTTCTTGCCAGCACATGAGCTGATTGGCTCCTTGTGCTGCGCGTTCTTCCCACACTCCAGCCCTGCTGTACAGGGAGATGGTACCGGGGCACATTCAGGGACTGGCTGTATTTAGTAAATAGATTTAATGAGTACAGAGAAGCATTAGTTTATATTTGCCCAGAGTTCAAAAATGATCCCGCCATTCAGGTCCTTTTTTGGGAACTTCCTGTTATGGGGTGACAACGTTCTGCCCGGTCACCCGGGTGTGCTCTTGTGTTGTCACCCATGGCCCATTGTTGTCACCATCAGGAAGATATACCGTCCAGTCATCAGCTGGAGGCATGAAGTGGCTGCATAGAGAAGCACAGAGACCCAGTGATGAGATCAGACGATGAGGGGGAGGGGGACCAGGGGGCTTCATCATGTGATCAGAACCTTTTACCTTTATAGAGAGGAGTCTCTCTCGCCTTGTTCACAATGTCCGGCTCGGCTCCGTGCTCCAGCAAGAGATGCAAACAATCCAAATTCCCCCTCTTAGTGGCCAGGCAGATTGAGGTTTCCTCCTGCAGAGTGCGCTGGTCGATGCTCATTGGGTGCGCTGTGCAGAGGAAAATAATTCTGTGATCTCCGGGATAGAGTGGGGGAGGGGTTATCAGTGAGTCCCACATTGGGGAAATTTACCCTCACTTCCTGTGTGGTCACCAAAACAGGAAGTACAGGGAAATCTACTCAAGAGGGACACAGAGAGCAAAGATACGATATTCACACATCTTACATCTTACATCATTCAGCATTTTTCTCAGGGGTCTCGTCGTGTGTTTTTGTGTATTAATGGACAGCGTTTTCAAAGCTTTTTTGAATTTTGGCGTTTTTTTTTATTTTTTTATTTGCTGGTAGAGAAAAATATTATATGTTTCATAATAAAATATGTGCTATGTTTTGCAGCTTTTTATCTGCTTTTATTTATTATTTTTGTATTAGTATTATTATTATTTATTAATTAATGTATTTAATATTTTTTGTTAGGGCTAGGGTTTATTTATTTATAAAAAAAAATATTGGATTATGATTATTTATTATTGTCATTTTTGTGTTCATTATGTTATTATTATTATTATTATTATTAATTTATTCCTGGTTCAATAGTTTTTATTTAATTTGCAAAGAAAAACATAGTGAGCAAAAGTTCTGCTCACACAATTATTATTATTTAGTTATTTCTTTTTGTTAGGGTTAGGGGTTAATTAATTTATAAAAAAATAAATATTGGTTTCTGATTAGTAATTATTATATTTATGTAATTATTATTATTATTGTTATTATTATTATTCATTTCTGGTTCAATAGTTTTTATTCAACTTGCAAAAAATAACATAGTGAGCAAAAGTTCTGCTAACACAGGTATTATTATTTATTTATTAAAATTTGTATTGCTTTATGATTATTAATTTATTATTATTATATATATTGTGTATTTATTATTATTATCATTATTATTATTATTTATTTATGGTTCAATTGTTTGTATTCAACTTGCAAAAAAAAACATAGGGCCAGATTCAGATACAATTACATTGGCGCAGAGTATCAGAGATACACTACGCCGCCGTATTTTACCAGGCTATAAGCCGAATTCTGGTAGATTTTGTCCCTCACGGTACGGCGGCGTAGTGTATTTCTCGCCGCGTAATCGAAATACGCAATTAGGGGGCGTGAAGCATTTAAATTAGGCGCGTCCCCGCGGCGATCGAACTGCGCATGCTCCGTTCAGAAATTTCCCGCCGTGCATTGCGCGAAATCACGTCGTTACGTAATTTTTGGTTTGAGTAGCGTGGTTTACATAAAAAAAGACGTCGGAAAATGTTGAAATTCGACGCGGGAACGACGGCCATACTTAACATGGGCTGTCTAATATTAGACCAGCAAAAAGCTGGTATAACTTTACGCAGCAAAATGATGACTAAAGATGCCGTAAGAGATTGCGTTTGACGTTCGTAACTTCGTGGATCGTCGGCAAAAGCTCATTTGCATACCCCGACGCGGAAAACGACGGGAACTCCACCCAGCGGCCGCAAAATTTATTGCAGCGTAGATTCCGAAGGCGTACGAACACGTAAGCCAGTCGGATTGAAGCCCACAGCCGTATTTTCATGGTTTGAGGTTTCAGAGTAGTGAAAAAACGCGCGTAATTTGAAAGTACTCCAGTCTAACGCGAGATAGACAGGAGTAAGGGCTCTGTGAATCTGGCCCATAGTGAGGAAAAGTTCTGCTCATGCAGGCATTATTATTTTATTTTTGTTTGGGTTAGGGGTTAATTAATTTAATTGACTTATTATTATAAAAAAATTATGATTATTGTTATTATTTTTATTATTATATTATTATTATTATTATTTATTTCTGGTTTAATAGTTTTCATTCAACTTGCAAAGAATAACATAGTGAGCAAAAGTTCTGCTCACACAGGTATTATTATTTAGTTATTTATTTTTGTTAGGGTTAGGGGTTCATTTATTTATTACATTTTTAATTGCTTTATGATTATTAATTTATTATTCTTATATTTATTATGTATTTTTTATTATTTTTATTATTATTATTATTATTATTACTTATTTATGGTTCAATTGTTTTTATTCAACTTGCAAAGAATAACATAGTGAGGAAAAGTTCTGCTCATGCAGGCATTATTATTTTATTTTTGTTCGGGTTAGGGGTTAATTAATTAATTTTATTTTTTATTGGCTTATGATTATTAATTTATTATTATTTTATTTATTTATTATGTATTTATTATTATTTATTTCTAGTTCAATAGTTTGTATTCAACTTGCAAAAAAAAAAAAACGAGCAACAGTTCTGATCACACAGGTATTATGATTTAGTTATTTATTTTTGTTAGGAATCTATTTATTTGTTAAAAAAAAATGTATTGGCTTATTCATTTTATTTTAAGTAGTTATTATCCTTCCAGGAGGTCTTTGGAGCGTGGGAGGAAACCGGAGTACCCGGAGGAAACCCACACAGGCACAGAGAGAACATCAACTCTCCAGGCAGTTAGTGTCTATGATTATTTATTTATTATTATAATTTATTTTGTTATTATTTATTTAATTATTATTAATATTTATTTCTGGTTCAATCGTTTTTATTCAACTTGTAAAGAATAACATAGTGAGAAAATATTCTGCTCACACAGGTATTATTATTTATTTATTTTTGTTAGGGGTTAATTAATTAATTTTAATTTACCTATTAATTATTTAATGATTTACAGTTATTTAATTATTTTAATATTTTTTATTTAATTATTGCATTTGAACATAAAAACTCTTGAAAATGGACGACAAAACATGAGAAATGCTCAAAAACATGTGATTCCCCCCCCCCCAAAAAAAAAAAATCACATCACAGTCATTGCACGTGCGTTCGTTTTGTATGCGAATGGGGCAAAAAACGAATGTAAAGAGGCCAGACTTTGTTCAGTTTGAATGTAAATCATTGATTTAAAACAGGAAATACCACATTTGGCCACTAGATGGAGGCAAAGGGCTCAGGAATGTCCTGTATAATACTTGGCTCCATCTAGTGGCCATATGTGGTAGTTTCCTGATAATGTTATCAGTAGGTGATGATTGATGTTGAGGGTGGGGAGTGGCACAGACCTTGGAGGAGGAGCTTCAGACAGCCGAGGGACCCGTAATAAGCTGCCTCATGGAGGGGCAGCCAACCGTCTTTGTTGGGCTCGTTGAGCTTCTTCCCGGATTTCATGGCGGCGGTGAGTCCCTCCTCGTCTCCGGTGCTGATCATCTCCACGATCGGGTTTGGTTCTCTAATATATATATACATATATTTGTTCATTATTACCAATAAGAATCAATTAAATAATATTTATAATTTATTATTAAACAAATAACATTAATTTTTTTTTAAATATTAATAATAATAATCATGATTTTAATATTATTGTTAATCATAACATTATAAATGATTAATTATTAACAAGAATATATGGTAAAAAATAACACATCAACTATTTGCAAAATAAAATAACAATCAGAATTTAATAATAATAATAGTTATTATTATTAGTACTACTACTATTTAAAAAACAAAATAAATTATATTTACCAATATAAAAAAGTTAAATAACAAATTAAATAACACATCAAATAGTTGTTAACTATTACCAATAAGAATTCATTAAATAATTTTAATAATTTATTATTAATATACAAATAACTGTTATTAAATGTGTTAAATAATAATAATACTTATTATTACATTATTATAACAAAAATATATATTTAAATAACAAAATAAAAACACACCAACTAATTGCAAAAAAAAAAATAACAAGCAGAATTAAATAATAATAATAATAATAATAATAATAATAATAATAATTTATTATTTCTACTACTAAAAAAACAAAACAAATACATTTTTACCAATATAAAAAAAGTTAAATAACATATTAAATATTTGTTAACTATTACCAATAAGATTACATTAAATAATATTAATAGTTTTTTATTAAACAATTAAATAACAAATACATTTTTGCCAACAATAAGAAATTAAATAATTTATGTGCTATTTGTAAATTAATACCAATATGAATTCAATAAATAATATTAATAATTTATTATTATTAAACACATAACTGTTATTAATTGTTTTAAATATTAATAATACTTATATATTTTTGTTATAATAATGAAATAATAAGTATTATTAATATTTAAAACATTTAATAACAGTTATTTGTTGAATAATAATAAATTGTAAATAAATGTAACTTCAAACACTAAATTCCCCACACAGGTTTTGAAGAAGAATAAGCTTTGGCTGCAACTTTCACTTTCATTCCCCCCCCCCCCCCCCCCCCCCCCCCCCCAGTACTTTCTTCTGACACCAGATGTCCTCAGTCAGCCGGGACAGTAAAAGGAGAAGCAGCCCAGTGATGAGCTCATTTCTCCGTCACTCCGCTCTCTCCTCCTATCAGCGCGCTTCTTGCCAGCACATGAGCTGATTGGCTCCTTGTGCTGCGCGTTCTTCCCACACTCCAGCCCTGCTGTACAGGGAGATGGTACCGGGGCACATTTAGGGACTGGCTGTATTTAATAAATAGATTTTAATTTTTAATATATAAATATTAATAATATAACAAATAATTTTTTACCGATTATAAAAAAATTAATAACAAATTATTCCTTACCAATATATATATTTTTTTTTATTAAACATACGAGCAATGCCCCCCCATGCAGGTTTCCTTTAAGTCCAAATCCTTTATTTTTATGCATTAGAGGAATAATGAGTCAGGCGGGGGATGGGCTGGAAGCCAAATTTACGCTTCAGAGGTGGCGGGAGAGACGACACCGGTGAGAAATTCCTGACAAGTTGAACTTTTTCTGCCTTTTTTTGCTTTGTAAACATTTCTCTGCGGATCCCTTGGAAGGTCGCGCCTCCTTTCTGGGAGAAGTCGCAGCGTTTTCCTGGTAATTTAATGCGCGGCAATTAGGCGGCTGATCGCTGTAATCCGTTCGGAGTGAATGCACAAAACACATCCAGAGGAATTATTATTTCATTGCCGGAGTTTAATTACCGCTTTGTGTGTGGCGGAGCGCCGAGCGCGGCGGGGCCAAGACAAACATGGCCGCTCAGTCCACACAGCTGCTGCGGCCGGCGTTTTTTCGCCGAATAATCCGAATACAAAATATACAAATTCTGGAAAATGACTTAGAACCCCCGAACATTATATATACCGTGAGGGGTGTACTTACTTTTCTGAGATGCTGTATACCCAAATATTTTGGTACAATATGAAAGATGAAGTTACGCCGAGAGAATAGATACCAAACACGTCGCGCTTTTTTATTTTTTTACACTTTTTTACACTGTCCCTTTAAAAAAAGTTTTCGCTCACTTTTATTGCCATGGCAAGAAATGGGGGCGTGACCTACATATGCGTGCAAACACGGGGGGGGGAGGAGGGGGGTGGGCGCTTAAAAAAAAATTGTATTACTATTTATTTTATAATTTTATTTTTTATTTATACACTGTCCCCTCTAAAAAAAAATTTTTAACACTTTTAATGCTATCGCAAGAAATGTCGGCAGGACCTACATATGGAGGGGCGGGGGCTCTTTAAAAAAAAAAAAGTTTAAATATTTTGTATTTATTTATTTGTTTTTTTACAATATCCCTTCAAAATAAATTGTGATCGCTTTTATTGCTATTGCAAGAAATATGGGCGTGACCTACGTATGCCTGCAAACACGAGGGGGGCGGGGCTTTAAACTTTTTGGGCCAGATTCAGGTACACTTAATATTGCGCTGCGTAATCGAAATACTCTAGCTGCCGTATTTCACCAGGCTCTACACCGAATCCTGGTAGATTTTTGCCCGTACGCTACGGCGGCGTAGTCTATTTCTCGCCGCGTAATCGAAATACGCGATTGGGGGGCGTGAAGCATTTAAATTAAGCGCGTCCCCGCGGCGATCGAACTGCGCATGCTCCGTTCAGAAATTTCCCGCCGTGCATTGCGCGAAATCACGTCTTTACGTCATTCGTTGTTTGAGTAGCGTCGTTTACGAACATTCCTATTCCCGGACGACTTACGTAAAAAATAATAAAAGACGTCGGAAAACGTAGAAATTTGACGCGGGAACGACGGCCATACTTAACATGGGCTGTCTAATATTAGACCAGCAAAAAGCTGGTATAGTGTCACGTAAAAAAAAGATGACTAAAGGTGCCGTAAGAGATTGCGATTGAAGATCGTAATTTCTGGGATCGCTGGCAAAAGCTCATTAGCATACCCCGACGCAGAAAACGACGGGAAGTCCACCCAGTGGCCGCAATTTTAGTGCAGCGTAGATCCGAAGGCGTACGAACACGTAATCCAGTCGAATTGAAGTCCGCAGCCGTCTATTCATGGTTTGAGGTTTCCGACTAGCTAAAAAACGTGCGTAATTTGAACTTACTCCAGTCTAACACCAGTTAGACAGGCGTAATCGCTCTGTGAATCTGGCCCTTTGTTTTTATTATTATTTGCTTTATTACATATTTTTTTACACTTTTTTTTTACGCTTTTTTAGTTTTACACTGTCCCTTTAAAAAAGTTTTTGATTACTTTTATTGCTATTGCAAGAAATGTGGGCGTGACCTATGTATATGTGCAAACACGGGGGTGGGGCTGTTTAAAAATGTGGCATTAAAGGAGAAGGGGGAAGTAGGGGAATTGGGACTTTATATGAGGCATAGGACTTGTAGGTCCAATGGGCCAGATTCACGTACATTGGCGCATATTTTGACCGGCGTAGCGCACCTCATTTACGTTAGACCGGCGCAATGTAGAGGCGCAATCACCGTATCCTCGTAGTATTTGCGCAGAAATTTGCGCCGGTGCAACGTAATTTCCAAGGCGTAAGGCGGAGTAATTCAAATTGGGAAGGACGTGGGCGTGTTACATTGAAATGAGCCGTGACCCCATGCAAATGAAGGGCCGGCCGGCTCGCGCATGCGCACATGAAGCAGACTATGGTCAGCACCTCTGTGCGCATACTCACAACTCGGGGGCGGCGCAATCAGTGAAATTGGAAGTGGACCCGGGCAACTTAGTGAGCTACGCAGAGAGCTTAAATAGACAGACACAAACGCCCTTCCTTTGCAAAAGTACATCCCTTTGTATCCCTCCCTATACAGCAAGGTGCTTTTGTTCTGTTGTTTATTAGCGTTTGTTTGTCTGTGACGTGTCTTTGAGATATTTGGGGACTGTTTTGCAGAGTGATTTTTGTCTTTTCTGTGTTCTCTTTGTTGTGTTTTTTTTTTTAATTATATTCTTGCTGGTCAATTTTTTTGGTTCTGTTTGTGAATGATTTTGGAATGTGGGGTGACATTCCTGCCGGAAAAGGGGTGTCACCCTCATTTGTGGTGGAGAAGTGATCCCCAGGTCCGTGTGAATGGTGTATAAATGTACAGTGACATAATTGGAGCCTTGGCGTGGCGTTGCTGCTCACAAGTCCTGCATGGTGGGCTTGTGCTAATCCAATGTGATGAGGATGTGGTGTGTGTGCTAGGGACCACAGTGGTGTGCATGCATGCATTCTCATTGTGCCATGATTCATGTGTGTGTTTAACGTGCAAAGATGCCGAATGTGAGCTGTCTCCTGGCTGCTCTTTCCTCAGAAGACGGGGTAGCCTCGGTTAGGGGGGGATTGTCTGGTTCAGGGGTCAGGTCATCACTTATGTCAATCTCCAGGCCCTTTCTCACTGCGAAGTTGTGCAGCATGCAACATGCACCGATGATCTGGCATACAAAGTTTGGGGAATACAACAGGGTACCATGGGGGGTTCCGTATAGGAGTCATGAGATGGGGTCCCAGTGCATATGCAGAGTCACCCTGAAGGGATAAGACAGGAGGATGTTAGTAGTGCATGTGCCCCTTGTGATTTCAGCATCATGGGGGGTACAGTCATGCCTGCCACCCATGTCACTCACCAACCAGCCAGCTGTCCCCATACATGTTCTGTTCGAAATCTGTGGGGATGGGGCTATGATTGTATATGTAGCTGTCATGGGTGTCATGGGTAGTGCCATGTGTTGGGCTGGTGATGTCCTCCTGCAGGGTTGTGGTTAATTCCAGGATGGCATGAGGGGTGAATCTGAAGATGCGAGACACCTCAGAATCACTCATGCCAAAGATGTCTATGCGTGTGTGATATATCAAGTGAAGAGTGAGGGGCTTGTATCAGAGAAGAATATTCTATTAGATTAGATTATTATATCCATCAAGGTTTTAAAGGGCTATTGAAAGATAGTGAGACCGTGTTTGTAATTTGTATGTATGTTATGTATTGATGTATATATGTATGTATATTTTTTGTAAAAATGTTTATAAAAGCAAATAAAAAGTTTTTGGAAAAAAAAATCCTCTCCCGTGCCTTCCTCCGTGCCCTCCTCCTTCTTTGCTCATCTAAAGTCAGTAGTATAGCTATGAGCATGGATGCCCCGGGCATGTTGGCATACAGTTTGTTGTGCAGCAAGTGTGACTGCTCAGCTCCTCACTAACAGTGTTGCTTTCTCTGACATGTAGACGGATTGTCTAATTTTATTCCACCTTTTCTATGGACTAATTTTAGACAGGACGTGCAGCTGTTGCGCACAGCGCGTAGCCTGCGCTGCACCCACTTACTTTTGTGGATCCCCCTAACTCCCTCATTTGCATATTTGAATAGCAAATCAATGGTGTGTCTAGCACAGTTTTGCGCGCACAGATGCGCCGGTCTATCGAAATTACGCCGGTCGAAAAAAAGTAGATTTCATGCGTATATCGTTTTGGGGATGCGGCGCATCGATACGCATGCGCAGATTTAGACTTACGCCGTGCATCTCCTGTAACGCTGGCGTAATGGCTCTGTGAATCTGGCCCAATGTCTCCATCCCTGTATAGCAATTAAGCTGGAAGGCAAGTTGGGACTTTAAATGAAACATGCACCTAAAAGGGTGATAAGTTGGGTTTAAAAATGTGTTTTTATTATTTATTTTAGTACTTTTTTTTACACTGTCCCTTTAAAAAAATTGTGATCACTTTTTTATTGCTGTCACAAGAAATGTGGGTGTCCCTTTAAAAAACCTTTTTTAACACTTTTAATGCTATCGCAAAAAATGTTGGCAGAACCTACATATGCGTGCGAGAATGGAGGGGCGGGTGTTCTTTAAAAAATAATTAAAATTGTTATTTCTTTTTTTATAAGATAAAAAAAAAAATCTTGATCTTTTGCTTTAAAAATAAACAAAAATAGCTTTGCTTACTTGGAGGGGGAACCTGAAGTGACATCATGACGTCACTCCGGTCCTCCCAGGCCATAGAGATGAGCAGGGACCGTCTTTCTTTTACTCATCTCTATGACCAGTCGCCTCCGCCGGCGCCGGATCGTTTCCTAGAGCTACCAATCGTCCAGGTAATCCCGGGAACCACCAGAAAGCAGCAGAAGTGGGCGCTGCTTGTAAAGTGATCCAGCTGTGAATTTGCCGCTCGGGTCGCTGGGGGGCTGCCTGAGGGAAATATTGTTCCTGGGATTACCACATCCAGCTGCAGCCAGAACTCTGATATTTAACTGCAACATCCTGGCGTGTTTTCCCAGGTAGGCGGTCGGTGAGTTGGATACACATCCAATCATTTTATAACGATACATTTTATTGCTGTGAATCGCATAATTTCCTAATTCTCCCGCAGTTGCTGCATTTTGTGGGGGGAGGGGGGGGATTGCCACGACATTTTGGTTCCCCCCCCCCACACACACTATAGGGTATATTTATAAGAAAAATTTGTATTGCAATTTCCCCCATGAAAGTTCTTGTATATTTTCAATTTGCAAATTATGGTAAAAAAAAAAAATAGGAGGATAGTTCCTGTTCTGGACACACTTTTTTCATTGATTTTAAATAGAAAATATCACATTTGGCCACTAGATGGCGGTAATGATCATAAGAAAGCCCTATATTAATATCTATCTCCACTAGATGGCGGTAAAGAACATATGATTGTCTTTTATTAATATCTATCTCCATTAGATGGCGGTAAAGAACATAATAATGCTCTATATTAATATCTAGCTCCATTACATCATTGGTCTCCAAACTGCGGCCCGGGGGCCAGATATGGCCCTTTGCTTGCCCTTATCTGGACCTTGGAGCACCATTCCAACAACTAACATCAATGAAGGGGCACAATTCCCCTTACTGACACCATCCATGGGCTACTAGCCTCCTCATTTATATCAACAAAGCCCTATATTAATATCTTTCTCCACTAGATGGCGCTAAAGAAAATGAGAATTCCCTATATATTTATATTTAGTTCCACTAGATGGCGGTATAGAACATAAAATTGTCTTTTATTAATATCTATCTCCACTAGATGGCGGTATAGAACATAAGAATTCTCTATATCAGGGATATGTAATTAACGGACCTCCAGCTGTTGCAAAACTATAAGTCCCACCATGCCTCTGCATCTTGGCGTCATGGAACTTGTAGTTCTGCAACAGCTGGAGGTCCGCTAATTGCATATCCCTGCTCTATATTAATATCTCCACTAGATGGCACTAAAGATTATCTAGCTCTCTCATCACCTCCTCCCATGTTCGTCTCCAGGACTTTTCCAGAGCCTCTCCCATCCTATGGAACTCCTTACCCCAATCTGTCCGTCTATCTCCTTCTCTATTGGCTTTTAGAGGATCCCTTAAAACCCTCCTCTTCAGAGAAGCCCCTCCCACCCACACCTAACAACTGTATTTTTATTTGAATCCATCTGACCATCCCCCACAGCTACTACCCTTTGTTCCACTTGACCCTCCCTTCTAGATTGTAAGCTCCCAGGATCAGGGCCGTCTGATTCCTCCTGTATTGTGACTGTACTGTCTTCCCTCATGTAAAGCGCTGCGCAAACTGTTGATTAAATCCTGTATAATAATAATAATAATAATAAAAATAAGAATGTCTTATAAAATCTATCTCCACTAGATGTCGGTAAATATCATAGGAAGGTCCTATAATAATTAGCTCCATCTAGTGGCCATTATGCGGTATTGGCCCTATAATGATCGATGATGTCAGGGCTGTGATTTGCTACAAGACGTTTCCGTAACATCTTCACACAGCCCCGGGGGTGTTGCCGTGTCAGTGGGGTGTCAGTGGGGTGTCGTGGTGTCAGTGGGGTTTCAGTGGGGTGTCAGTGGGGTGTCGTTGTGTAAGTGGGGTGTCGGTGTCAGTGGGGTGTGGGTGTCAGTGGGGTGTGTGTGTCAGTGGGGTGTCGGTGTCAGTGGGGTGTCGGTGTCAGTGGGGTGTCGGTGTCAGTGGGGTGTCGGTGTCAGTGGGGGTGTCGGTGTCAGTGGGGTGTCAGTGAGGTGCGGGTGTCAGTGGGGGTGTCAGTGGGGGAGTCGGTGTCAGTGGGGTGTCAATGAACATCACACAGGAAGCCACTTTCCTTTTCTCAGACATATAGATTCCGAGAGACACGACCTTTGACCTCTGACCCCCCCCCCCCCCACTGTGAATTTATAGACGGGGACATTCCCCCCCGGGAAATAATCACGTGTGCAGCCCGGGACGGTGGGCCGGGATCTTCCAGGGTCTGTGCAGCCAAAACCCATTTTATTTGGAGGACAGAAAGTGTCACTAAGAAGAAAAAATGTCCAGGAAGTGACGGTGTCACTGAAAGAAGAATAGTTGATGGTGTCACTGGGCGGAGTCAGTGAGTTTCCTATCTCTCTGGAGATTGTACAGAGGAGGAGCCCCTGAGATGTGAGGTCACCCCGATGTCACTTGACATGGAGAGGCGGGGACACACGTCTCCATTATTCTTTGGCTTCATCCTCCTCGTTCCTCCCACCCTGAGATCCCATAATAGGAAACTCTGAGTCGATTGGCCGGAGAGAATAATCTGTTATGTTCAGAACACGCATGGAACACATGCCATCACGCCCCTGTGGGAATCCATCATTAGAACACGCCCCTGCGGGATCCATCAGTAGAACACGCCCCTGTGGGATCCATCAGTAGAACACGCCCATGCGGGATCCATCAGTAGAACATGCCCCTGCGGGATCCATCAGTAGAACACGCCCCTGGGGGATCCATCATTAGATCACGCCCCTGCAGGATCTGTCATTGGAACATGCCCCTGTGGGAATCTATCATTAGAAGACGCCCCTGCGGGATCCATTAGTAGAACACGCCCCTGCGGGATCCATCAGTAGAACACGCCCCTGCGGGATCCGTCATTAGAACACACCCCAGCGGGATCCATCAGTAGAATATGCCCCTGTGTGATCCATCAGTAGAACACGCCCCTGCGGAATTTATCAGTAGAACACGCCCCTGCGGGGATTCATCAGTAGAACACGCCCCTGCGGGATCCATCAGTAGAACACACCCCTGCGGGATCCATCAGTAGAACACGCCCCTGCGGGATCCATCATTAGAACACGCCCCTGCAGGATCCATCAGTAGAACACGCCCCTGCGGGATCCATCACTAGAACATGCCCGTGAAGGATCCATCATTAGAACATGCCCCTGCAGGATCCATCATTAGAACGCGCCCCTGCGGGATCCATCATTATAACACGCGCCTGCGGGATCCATCATTATAACACGCCACTGCGGGATCCATCATTATAACACGCCCCTGCGGGATCCATCAGTAGAACACGCCCCTGAATCGTGATCTATGGCCAGCTTTAAACCCCAAACACACGACCGGTTTTCCTGTCGGAAAAACTGCGATGAGAGCTTTTAGTCGGGATCCCCGCCGTGTGTACGATCCATCAAAATTTTTTCCCTCAGGAAAACTACCAGGGAAAAAAAGAGAGCAGGATCTCCATTTTTCCCATCAGTAAAAATCCTGGTGGGAAAACCGTTCGCCTGTCTGCTTGTTAGACGGAAAAAAAAAATACACGCATGCTTGGAAACATTTTGACGCATGCTCGGAAGCATAGAACTTCATTTTGTCGGCTCATCGTCTTTTACGTAACCGGCGTTTTTGCCAGTCAAAAGTTCACCGGATTTCTGTGTGAGGGTGTGTGCAGGGTGGGCTTGAGAGGAATCCCGACAGGAAAACCGCTCGTGTGTGCGGGGCATCGGGCTTCACACACGGTGTACAGCATGCAGCGAAAACGCACAGACTGCATACAGCTTCACGGTTGGTAAATCTTCCAGTGCCGCTCCCCGCATTCTCCACCATTTCTATGCCTCCTCTGAAGAGTGAGGTTGGTGATCAATGCGTTGGGGGGTAATGCTTGTTGCTAGACATGCGCACTGACAAGATTTTTATTTTATTTTAATATTTCGGAAATTCAAAATTCGAAAATGTAAAAATTTAGAAATCGAAAAATCCGAACATTGAAAAATTCGGAAATTTCAGAATGAACTAATTTGTCAAACTTTGTTAAAAAACGAATTCGGAACTAAATTAATTGCACGTATCTACTTGCGTTGGATTTTCCCATTCTTTTTCTTTTTATACAAACATGACATTTGTTTCCTTTTTGGACACATCTGATCGATTTTTGCCCAGCGCTCGTGTTTTCTGATCTCGGGCTTTATGCATCCTGTGAAGAATCAACAACAAGTGGGACACAATCATGAAGTGGAACGAAATTTATTGGATATTTCAAACTTTTTTAAAAAAAAAACTGATTTTAAATAAAAAACTGAAAAATTTGGCATGCAAAATTATTCAGCCCCCTTAAGTTAATACTTTGTAGCGCCACCTTTTGCTGCGATTACAGCTGTAAGTCGCTTGGGGTGTCTCTATCAGTTTTGCACATCGAGAGACTGACATTTTTGCCCATTCCTCCTTGCAAAACAGCTTGAGCTCAGTGAGGTTGGATGGAGAGGGTTTGTGAACAGCAGTTTTCAGTTCTTTCCACAGATTCTCGATTGGATTCAGGTCTGGACTTTGACTTGGCCATTCTAACACCTGGATATGTTTATTTGTGAACCATTCCATTGTAGATTTTGCTTTATGTTTTGGATCATTGTCTTGTTGGAAGACAAATCTCCGTCCCAGTCTCAGGTCTTTTGCAGACTCCATCAGGTTTTCTTCCAGAATGGTCCTGTATTTTGCTCCATCCATCTTCCCATTAATTTTAACCATCTTCCCTGTCCCTGCTGAAGAAAAGCAGGCCCAAACCATGATGCTGCCACCACCATGTTTCACAGTGGGGATCAGGGTGTATTCAGGGTGATGAGCTGTGTTGCTTTTACGCCAAACATAACGTTTTGCATTGTTGCCAAAAAGTTGGATTTTGGTTTCATCTGACCAGAGCACCTTCTTCCACATGTTTGTTGTGTCTTCCAGGTGGCTTGTGGCAAACTTTAAACAACACTTTTTCTGGATATCTTTAAGAAATGGCTTTCTTCTTGCCACACTTCCATAAAGGTCAGATTTGTGCAGTATAAGACTGATTGTTGTCCTATGGACAGAGTCTCCCACCTCAGCTGTAGATCTCTGCAGTTCGTCCAGAGTGATCATGGGCCTCTTGGCTGCATCTCTGATCAGTCTTCTCCTTGTATGAGCTGAAAGTTTAGAGGGACGGCCAGGTCTTCGTAGATTTGCAGTGGTCTGATACTCCTTCCATTTCAATATTATCGCTTGCGCAGTGCTCCTTGGTATGTTTAAAGCTTGGTAAATCTTTTTGTATCCAAATCCGGCTTTAAACTTCTCCACAACAGTATCTCGGACCTGCCTGGTGTGTTCCTTGTCCTTCATGATGCTCTCTGCGCTTTAAACGGACCTCTGAGACTATCTTAGTGCAGGTGCATTTATACGGAGACTTGATTACACACAGGTGGATTCTATTTATCATCATTAGTCATTTAGGTCAACATTGGATGATTAAGACAGGGCTCAAAATTTCAAGTCCTGAGCTACTAGCCAGGCCTCAAGAGTTACTCGCCACCAGTTGCCCCACCTAATTCATACACTGCCCTGCGACTAATTGCACCTGTAAACACGCCCTCGTAGATTATCTCATGGAATGACAATGTTTTATGCAGAATCAAGTTACAAAATTAAATATTATCAACAACAACTTTAACAAAATGGGACAGAGCACTGGGGGTAGATCAGAGGGACAGGGCACTGGGGGCAGACCAGAGGGACAGGGCACTGGGGGCAGACCAGAGGGACAGGGCACTGGGGGCAGACCAGAGGGACAGGGCACTAGAACTGGGTCTCTTCCCCATTCTTTTGCTGTCTCCTCTGCAACTCCCATCCATCCTCTCTCTCTCTCTCTCTCCTATTCATCTCATCATCAGGAGCCTGTGTGTGCGGCTCCACGCTTGCATGTCCCCACTTCCCCCTTTTATTCAGGCTGGCAGAGAGGAGAAGAGCTGCAGCACAGTGGGAGGGAGTACAATCCAGTGCTGAGATCCACACAACTGCACAGCCATTGACAGCATAGCACAGCGCACACTGACACCGCACAGCACACATGGAGACCAGTCTGTTCACAGTGCTCAGGCTGAACTGTTGGACACTTACATAGAGCACAAGAAGAAGAAAACTGCACAAACTGGAAGGCTGCCGCTCTCATGTCAGGGCAACTTTCAGTAAACGCTGCACCAGAGTGGTAATTTTCGCAATCCTCCACCTCACTCATTACTTTCTGCTCTCCAGCTACATTGGTCGGGCCCGGGTGGAGAGGAGCAGGCTCAGAGAGGTCATACCGTTAGGTCCCATGGCTTAATGAGAATTGTAAGGAGAGCACCTGTGTACTGCTCTGCCTGTGTGCGGCTCACCAGACTACTTTTGCCGAGCATGCACCTTTCATCTTCGGCTGCCAATCTCATCTGGACTCTAAGTGTAGGCACAGATTTCAGGGAGATTGGTCATGCAGCCCTGTCATCACTCGCCCCCAGCCTAAATCCACTCGCCAAATGCTAGTAGGGGAGTGGAAATTTTGAGGGCTGATTAAGAGATCCTCACTGAACTTCTGGAGAGCGTTTGCTGCACTGAAAGTAAAGGGGCTGAATAATTTTTCAGTTTTTTATTTGTTAAAAAAGTTTGAAATATCCAATAAATTTCGTTCCACTTCATAATTGTGTCCCACTTGTTGATTCTTCACAAAAAAATACAGTTTTATATCTTTATGTTTGAAGCCTGAAATGTGGCAAAAGGTCGCAAAGTTCAAGGGGGCCGAATACTTTCGCAAGGCACTGTATTTGCGCTCTAATAATGTTGGACCCCCTACGCCTGACGCCATTAATGTGAAAACGCAGAATTTGTGGTGTGTTGACCAAAAATCGGTCCGGTGGAATTTTTTTGGTGGGCCCAACAGTTAACGAAAGGGCAGGGCAGCGATCACAAATTTTGGGGCCCTTACACAGCTTTAGGTAGGGCCCCACTGGAGCAGAGAGCCAGGTGGGGGGGGGGGTGCTAACAGAAAAAAAAACATTGAGCATCGGGCCCCTTACAGGTGTAATGCAAACAATAAATAAAATTAAAAACGGAAGGGGGGCCAGCCGGACCGGAAAGGGGCCCTGAGGACCATTGGGCCCCTTATGGGTGTAATGCAAAAAAAGAAATAAGAAAAACAGGAGGGGGGCAGCTGTGCCTGTAAGGGACCCTGTGGATCATTGGGCCCCTTACAGGTGTAATGCCTGTACCCAACTGATGGCGGCACTGCGAACGGGAAAACGCAACACAACAAAATGTAATAATGTGTAGAGCATCTGACTAATAATAATGTGATTATTATTATTACTGTTGTTATTAATATTAACAATAGTAATAAACTAATAAAATAATATCAACAACATCAATAAAAATGAACAATAATATTAAAAACAATAATAATAATAATAATAACAATAGTAGTAATAATAAAAACAACAATACTACTACTAATACATAATAATAATAATAATAATAATAATAATAATAATAATAATATTGTGATGATTATTATTATTATTAATGTTATTAATACTAAGAATAGTAATAAACATAATAATAACAACAACAATAAAAATGAACACTAATATTAATAATAATAATAATAAAAAAAAACCCAATAATAATAACATTAAACAATAGTAATACAATACTTCTACTACTAATAATAACAATATAAACAACAACTGTAATAATATCAACAAAACCAGAACTACTACTAATAATAATAATATTGTGATTATTTTTAATATTATTATTTAACTATTAATCAAAATCCAGGACCCCATACGTGGCGTATTGATTGAATGGGTTGTATATTTTTAGATCGAATATTCCAATCAGATTAATCACACCAGAAATTGATCATTTATTGAAGCGTGTTTGGCCATTATAATAGCGATCAGATATGATTCATTAAAAACGATCATTTAATTACCTGTTGTCTGACACATGACACAGATAATTGATGAGATCGATCGATCAGAAACGATGCATAAAAATCCAGCATGGCCGATTAATTTGCCAGCATTGAAAATGGATCAAAATCCCACTAAAATCGATCGCACGGAGAGTCAGCGGTTTACGATTCTTATTCCGATTTTATCATTGAGTCATACTGACTGACTGACTGACTGATTGATTGATCAATCGAATGAACATATATTGATACATTTATGGTCACCTTGAAATGATCAACTTTGCAAAACCGAAGATTTGGTGAGCTCTCAATTGATTTCAACTCTGCCAAGCTGATTGGTCGCAGTGGAATTTTATTTGATCGCTTCCGATCGATTAGACAGAAGTAGCGTTTGTTGCGCGTTGCTGCATGCAGAAAAAAAACCGCGGCTGCTCGCCACGTCTGAGGAGCCATTAAGAATGAATGGCGTTGCCAACGTGACACACGTTTTTTACCGTGTTTCGTAAATGCGTGCAAAAAAAACAAACACACGATTTACGAAACGCTTGGGTGCGAACAGAGACGGACTCGTTCTTGAAATCGATCCGCTCCGAACAGCAGCGCCCCGCATTTTTAAGCACTCATGGGAGGCGCCATTCGGAATTTCTAGCGTAGCGCGTTTCTGCGTGTCTCAGAAAAAACACACCTTTTCCCAACTTCGCCTAATAGATCCGTTACATTTATAACTGATCGATCATCTTTTTTTTTATGGATATTTTAAATTGCGGAAAGATACAACGCTCGCCGCGTCATTTGATATTTTTAATTAACGATCACTTCCTGGTGATCGCTTGTTTTCCAAATTGATCGCAAATCGCTACATGTATGGAATTACAATGTATCCCAACCTCTCCTGACAAGCCTCAGCCGCTACCCTATAGACATTCGATCTCTTCCCCGGCCGATCAGACAGATCGCCGTTTCTCGTGTGTCTGTGCGCACTGTTTTTGTGCGTGGATCCAGAAGAAGACAAAACCTGACAAGACAACATGCAACGGAAGGCGGGTGACTTACACGGGCAGGCTGGTGCGGAAGTAGCTCCCATCATATCGCTTGCGGATCACCACCCCTCGGTCCGGGTTCAGGTCCTGGTTGGAGTTTCCCGGGGACGACCTGGAATCGCGTCGGCAATCGTGGAAGAGAGAGAAATAGTCTGAGTAAGAGAAGCAGATCATAGCGGCAGCTTTGTGAGGGACGGGAGGAGAGGACGGGCGAGGGACAGGGATGGGACGGGAGGAGAGGACGCAGGGACGGTGATGGGACAGGAGGAGAGGACGGACGGACGGGCGAGGGATGGGACGGGAGGAGAGGACAGACGGGCGAGGGATGGGACGGGAGGAGAGGATAGACGGGCGAGGGATGGGACGGGAGGAGAGGACGCAGGGACGGCAGGCGGTGCGAGTGATGAATTTCTGAATGGAAGCAGATGGTGGGGAATCAGCTGCTTGATTATTTTTGGCCCCCGGGAGGAAATGTACGAAGATTTCAATGACCATATAAGACAACAATGGAGTCCTATCCACCCGACAGGTTCAAGGGGCCCCGGGGGGGGTCACCTCTAGGAGTGACACTGGGACTGTCCCCTGGACCGGGGGAGGGGAGGATGGAGGCTTACCTTCTCCAACCAGCAGCGTTTGTGAAGGTTCAATGAAGACGTTCACGCCTAGGCGGTGCGTAAACAGGAACACGGACTTCGCTTGTTAATGTGAGTTGCGTTGCATTGGGGAGCGTTGGGTTGTGGTGCTTTGCATTGCGTTGTGGTGCGTTGAGTTGTGGTGCGTTGAGTTGGGTTGCGCTGCGTTGGGGTGCGCTGCGTTGGGGTGCATTGCATTGGGTTGCGTTGGGGTGTGTTGTGTTGGGTTGGGTTGCATTGCGTTTGGGTGCGTTGGGTTGGGTTGCGTTGGGTTGCGTTGCATTGCATTGGGGTGCGTTGGGTTGTGGTGCATTGCGTTGGGGTGTGTTGTGTTGGGTTGGATTGCATTGCATTTGGGTGCGTTGGGTTGGGTTGCGTTGCATTGCATTAGGGTGTGTTGGGTTGGGTTGGGTTGCTTTATGTTTGGTTGCATTGCGTTGGGTTGCGTTGGGTTGGGTTGCGTTGCATTGCATTGGGGTGCGTTGGGTTGGGTTGCGTTGTGTTTGGTTGCATTGCGTTGGGGTGTGTTGGGTTGTGGTGCGTTGGGTTGTGTTGGGTTGTGGTGCATTGCGTTGGGGTGCGTTGCATTGCGTTGGGTTGTGGTGCGTTGGGGTGTGTTGGCTTGTGTTGCATTGTGTTGGGGTGCGTTGCGTTGTGGTGCGTTGGGTTGGGTTGTGGTGCATTGGGTTGCGTTGCATTGCGTTGGGGTGGATTGGGTTGTGGTGCGTTGCGTTGCATTGTGTTGGGGTGCGTTGGGTTGTGGTGTGTTGGGTTGCGTTGGATTGCGTTGGGTTGTGGTGTGTTGGGTTGCATTGGGGTGCGTTGGGTTGGGGTGTGTTGGGTTGTGTTGCGTTGGGTTGGGTTGCATTGCGTTTGGGTGCGTTGGGTTGCATTGCGTTTGGGTGCGTTGGGTTGGGTTACGTTGCATTTGGTTGCATTGCGTTGCATTGCGTTGGATTGCATTGCGTTGTGGTGCGTTGGGTTGCATTGCGTTGGGGTGTGTTGGGTTGGGATGCGTTGCATTGCATTGGGGTGCGTTGGGTTGGGGTGTGTTGGATTGGGTTGCGTTGCATTGCATTGGGGTGCGTTGGGTTGCGTTGCATTGCGTTGGGTTGTGGTGCGTTGGGTTGTGTTGCTTTGCGTTGGGGTGCATTGTGGTGCGTTGGGTTGCATTGCATTGGGTTGCGTTGGGGTGCGTTGGATTGCGTTGCACTGCGTTGGGGTGCAATGGGTTGTGGTGCGTTGGGTTGCGTTGCACTGCGTTGGGGTGCGTTGGGGTGCATTGTGGTGCGTTGGGTTGCATTGGGGTGCATTGGGTTGCGTTGGGTTGCGTTGGGTTGCGTTGCATTGCGTTGGGGTGCACTGGGTTGCGTTGCACTGCATTGGGGTGAGTTGGGTTGTGGTGCGTTGGGTTGCGTTGCACTGCGTTGGGGTGCATTGGGTTGCGCTGCACTGCGTTGGAGTGCGTTGGGTTGTGGTGCGTTGGGTTGCGTTGCACTGCGTTGGGGTGCATTGGGTTGCGCTGCACTGCATTGGGGTGCGTTGGGTTGCTTTGGGGTGCGTTGGGTTGCGTTGCGTTGGGGTGCATTGGGTTGCGTTGCGTTGGGATGCATTGTGGTGAGTTGCGTTGGGTTGCATTGCGTTGGGGTGCGTTAAGTTGGGGTGCGCTGCATTGGGTTGGATTGCGTTGGGTTGGGTTGCATTGCGTTGGGATGCATTGCGTTGGGGTGCGTTGGATTTGTGTTGCATTGCGTTGGGGTGCGTTGCGTTGGGTTGTGTTGGATTGCGTTAGGGTGCATTGGGTTGCGTTGCATTGCGTTGGGATGCATTGGGTTGTGTTGCATTGCGTTGGGGTGCATTGGGTTGCGTTGGGATGCATTGCGTTGGGATGCATTGGGTTGCGTTGGGTTGCATTGCATTGGGGTGCATTGGGTTGCGTTGGGTTGCGGTGCATTGTGGTGCGTTGGGTTGCGTTGCATTGCATTTGGTTGCATTGCATTGGGGTGCGTTGGGTTGCGTTGCAATGCGTTGGGTTGGGGTGTGTTGCGTTGGGGTATGTTGCATTGCGTTGGGTTGCGTTGCACTGCGTTGGGTTGGGTTGCGTTGGATTGCGTTGGGGTGCGTTGGGTTGGGTTGTGTTGGATTGCGTTGCATTGCGTTGGGGTGCGTTGGGTTGCGTTGGGGTGCATTGGGTCGGGGTGCGTTACGTTGGATTGCGTTGCATTGCGTTGGGGTGCATTGGATTGCATTGGGTTGGGGTGCGTTGCGTTGGATTGCGTTGCACTGTGTTGGGGTGCGTTGCGTTGGGTTACGTTGGGTTGGGGCAGCCAATTCATTTCAAAGGGCTCCTAACGCACAAATCTTCACCATAAAAAGTGAGTTTATTTTTAAAAAACATTAAGAAGGCATCGCACCGTGACACACACACAGCAGAGCGCACATGTGCATTTACGGAACACGGAAAAAAAAACTTACACTTGCAATGCCAATCATTGCTAAAGGCAGCGAGCAAATGTGCGTTTTCACATTTCAACGACCCGCTTCAAAAATGCACAACGCCCAAAAGAGGTCCGTGGCGCGTTTATCGCACATGTGGGTGTGGCGCAAAAATAAAAAAAGTATTTAAACCGCACAAAAAAGTGCGTTAGGCTCATTCCAGATGCGCTGGGCGGGGGGGGAGGGGGTTTAGTGAACGCATTCCCAACGCATGGCAATCAGAAAATAATGAATGCAGTTCACAGCAGGGGGGTGTGGCTACAAAGTTACATCGTTAGTCTGGAACAACACACAACACACGGCTCTGAACTCCATTCATTATTTTTTGATTGCCGTGCGTTGGGAATGCGCTCGCACAGACGCACACGCCCCCCCCAACCGCATTTGATGAACCCTCAGGCTGGGGTCAGGGTTGTGGGCAGTGAGGCTGCAATTGATTGGGGGGGGGGGGGAGTTTCAGTTTGCTCCCCAAAATATTTGAGCACCGCCCCCCACTGTTCAGCGCTGAGAGAAGATACAGCATGTCTGCCCCCCATCACTATCTCCGCCCCCTTCCCCCATCACTATCTCCAGGTTATAAATAGAAGAGCGACTCCATCATACAGAGAAGATCCAATCAGCCCCCCCCCCCCCCCATCACTCTGTACACCATTGTCTGTGGGGGGAGGGGGAGGGGCACAGCTGGTTGGGGGGGCACAGCTGATTGCATATATAATGATCTGTCACTTCATGGAGGGGGAGGGACGGGCAGCTGTCAGCATAATGAGCTCTGCGTCCTCTTTGTCCGCCCATCCCCCTCCCCCACCACCATCCATTATTGGAGGATCTGGACCAAAATCATGGCAGAGATTCGGATCCTTGAAATATCGTCGGCGACTACCGGGACGCATTCCTACCCCTGCGTTACAATAATGCACCTGACATGCGTTGCTACAACTCCCCCACGCCCCCCCCCCCACACTCCGACATGCATTACTAGGACTCCCCCACACTGTGACATGAGTTACTAGGACTCCCCCGGACTGTGACATGCGTTACTAGGACTCCTCCATACTGTGACATGTGCTACTAGGACTCCCCCGTACTGTGACATGCGTTACTAGGACTCCCCCATACTGTGACATGCGTTACTAGGACTCCCCCGTACTGTGACATGTGTTACTAGGACTCCCCCGTACTGTGACATGCGTTACTAGGACTCCCCCATACTGTGACATGCGTTACTAGGACTCCCCCGTACTGTGACATGTGTTACTAGGACTCCCCCATACTGTGACATGCGTTACTAGGACTCCTCCATACTGTGACATGTGTCACTAGGACTCCCCCGTACTGTGACATGTGCTACTAGGACTCCCCCGTACTGTGACATGCGTTACTAGGACTTCCCCGTACTGTGACATGTGTTACTAGGACTCCCCCGTACTGTGACATGCGTTACTAGGACTTCCTCGCCCTGTGACATGTGTTACTAGGTCTCCTCCGTACTGTGACATGTGTTACTAGGACTCCCCCGCCCTGTGACATGCGTTACTAGGACTCCCCTGTACTGTAACATGTGTTACTAGGACTCCCCGCACTGTGACATGCGTTTCTGGAACATGTTACCACACATGCATTGACACACCGCAAAGAGGCAAATGAAACCCGAGGGCCCTTTAAACTCCCAGGAAGACATGCGTTATATAACGCACAGAACACACACTGCAGTGATATTCATTCTGAATGGCGCCTCAAATGCAGTGAGACAACGCACATCCAACGCCGGAGGGAATGGAGAAAATGCTGGAAGGGAATGATCAAATGAATGGAGATCCCGCAGTATTAGTAGCAATTTTTGCATTTATTTGCTCATTCCCTCCAGCGTTCTCTAGTATTCTTACATTGTATCTCCTATTAAGATATATTTGTTTCCTGTGCTCCTCGCCTCCATCTAGTGGCCATATTGCAGTATTTTCCTGATTCACTTCATTCATAACAAACATATAGGGCCAGATTCAGGTAGATGGGAGCATCTTTGCTCTGGAGTAACGTTTCTCATTTACGTTACTCTGGCGAAATTTTAGGAGCAAGTGCTGTTATTCATGAAGCACTTGCTCCTAAAGTTGCGGCAGCGTATCGTAAATGAGCCGGCGGAATTCAAATTGGGCGGGTACGGGGTGTGTATTATTTAAACTAAGCGCGATCCCGCGGCGAACGTACTGCGCATGCGTCGAGTGTCAATGCATCCCAGTGCGCATGCTCCAAATTCTGTCAGTGAACGTCAATGACGTCAAATCCCCATTCATGGACGTTTTACGCAAGCGACGCAAATTTTTTTTTTTCGACGCGATGACGACGCCTATACTTAACATAGGATACTCCACTAGGGGGCTGCTTTATCTTTACGCCGCGTATCGCTTACGGAAACGTCGGAAAGTCACTGCGTCGCGCCCGAATACGATCGTGAATTGCCGATTCCCGCTGATTAACATATTTTTTCAGCGTAAATCAGCGGGAACGCCCCCGGCGCCATTTTTGAATTAAAGTTGCGATGCGATGGCGAAATTCAATTACGCCGATCGCATCAGAACTCCAACCCGGCGTTTCTTGTTTTCTGGTTACAGAAAACAGAAACGCCGGCTTAAAGTGACAGTTAGGCTGGAGTATCACTGATACTCCAGCCTAACTCTACCTGAATCTGGCCCATAATGAACATAGAGAGAATCAGGGAAATACTGCAATATGGCCACTAGATGGGGCTGAAGATTATAGGAAACAAATACATGTAAGAAGAGATACAATGTAACAATTATAGGGAACACTGACAGGACATGAAATTGATGGGAATCCTGTAGTAGCAATGATTACATGTATTTGATAATTCCCTCCAGCGTTCTCTACAATTGTTACATTGGATCTCTTTTTCTTGTAACCCGAGTATCATAAGAAACAAATACAAAGAAAGATGAGATCCATTATAACAATTCTAGAGAACGCTGGAGGGAATGATCAAATGGATGGGAATCCCACAGTAGTATTAGTCGCAATGGTTGCATTTATTTGCTCATTCCCTCCATTGTTCTCTAGAATTGTTACATTGGATCTCTTCTACCTAACAAATATTTATTTCCTATGATCCTCGACCCCATCTAGTGGCCATAAAGTGGTATTTTCGAAATGCAATCAGATTTGTTTGTAACAAACATAGAATGAACATCGATTGAAACAGAAAAAAATAATTATGGTCACTAGATGGTGCTGAGGGTCATGGGAAATAAATCATCTTAGTGAAAAAAGACACAATGTAACAATTTTAGGGAAGGCTAAAAGGACTCTTTAAAGTAGAACTGGTTACATGTATTTGATGATTCCCTTCAGAATTGTTACATTGTGTCTCTTCCTATTAAGAAATATTTATTTCCTTAGATCCTCGGCTCCATCTAGTGGCTTCATACATAACAAAACTATAATAAACATAGACAGTCAGGAAAAACAAATTATGGCCACTAGAAGGTGCTGATGATCATAGGAAATAAATACATCTAAGTAAGAAGAGATACAGTGTAACAATTCTAGAGAAACCTAGAGGGAATGAATGGGGATCTCATATCAGCAATGGTTACATGTATTTGCTCATTTCCTCCATCACTCCCTAGAATTGTTACATTGTGTCTCTTCTAGCTAAAATGGATTATTTTCCTATGATCCTCGGCGCCATCTGGTGGCCATAATTTGTTTATTTTTTCCTGACTCTCTCGATGTTCATTGTGGATGAAGCTGAGTACATCTGGGAAATACCACTTTATGGCCACTAGATGGTGCTGAGGATCATAGGAAATAATCTCATCTTAGGGAGAAGAGATACAATGTAACAATTGTAGAGAACACTGGAGGGAAATGGCAAATAAATGTAACCATTGCTACTACAGGATCCCTATTAGTTTTCTAGAGAACGCTGGAGGGAATTATCAGAGTATTGGGGATCCTGTAGTAGAAATGGTTACATGTATTTGCTGTTTCCCTCCAGTGTTCTCTAGAATTGTTACATTGCATCTCTTCTCCCTGAGATGTATTTACTTTATATGGCCCTTAGTGCCATCAAGAGGCCTCAATTTGTTTGTATGAATACATAGGATATACATAGATCTTAGTTAGGAGAGATACAATGTAACAATTCTAGAGAACACTGGAGGGAGTTATCAAATAAAGGAAACCATTGCTACTATGGGATCCTTGTTAGTTTTCTAGAGAACGCTGGAGGGAATTATCAAAGTAACAGGGATCCTGTAGTAGAAATGGTTTCATTTATTTAATAATTCCCTCCAGCGTTCTCTAGTATTCTTACATTGTATTCATGTAGAGATCCTGTATCTACTGATACACCGTAAGATCCGGATCTATGCGGCTGATTCCTCGAATTTCCGCATAGATCTCCCTTAGAGCCGACCTGAGTTACCTGTCCAGTAAGTGGATCACTAGAAGTTCTTTATACACAAACTTAAGTGCATCAGAAAAAAAAATGTTATGGCCACTAGATGGGGCTGAGGATCATAGGATATAAATAGATCTTAGGGAGAAGAGATACAATGTAACAATTCTAGAGAACGCTGGAGGGAATTATCAGAGTATCTGGGATCTTGTAGTAGCAATGGTGACATTTATTTGATAATTCCCTCCAGCGTTCTCTAGAATTGTTACATTGTGACTCTTCTCCCTGAGACGTATTCACTTCCCATAGCTGAGGCCGGGGGGTTGTGATGTTTTTAGGAAGTTATGTACAGCCCCCCAATGGCCCCTCCCACAGACACAATCTGCTTGCATTGCATAGAGAAGTACAGAGACTCAGTGATAAAATAAATCATGTAATGGGGGAGGGGAGAGGGGGCAGGGAAGGAAAAATATATAATAACTTCTGCTTTATGAAGTGATTCCCACACTTTGAGACGCATGCCCCCTGTAATGTCACCTGTTAGTGGGTGGAGCCAGTCGGTGAGGGGGTCTCTGGGTCCAGCAGGCGGTGGTCGGCTGTGTGTTGGACCTCTTGGGCTGGCTGTGGACGTCCAATTGGGTGGCGCCACCCCCTTCAGACAGGCTCTGCTCAATGGCCATCTCTATCAGCTCCTCCTCACTCAGGCTGCTGTACAGACTGTACTCCTCCGACCCCAAAATGCGCTGCGCCGGCCCTGCTGTCGAAATCTGCGTCGCCATGTCCGGTCCTGGAGCTGCGGAGCGAGATATGGAGGAACAACCAATCAGGAAGAGGCACAGAACACACTACACGCCTGTTTCAGCAGAACCATTACAGTGACATGAAATCTGAACCAAGCGCATCCCTCTGCAGTGTGACCTTGTCTCCTTCCACAGCACTGAGTGCCATTTCTGTCTGCTGCTTGCTTCCTCTATCTGCATGAGACTCCTCCCCCTGCCCCTCCTCCTTCCTCCCCTCATCCTCTACTATCAGCATGAGACTCCTCCTCCCCCTTCCCTCCTTCTTCCTCTGCATGAGACTCCTCCTCCCCCTTCCCTCCTCCTTCCTCCCCTCTTTCTCTACCATCAGCATAAGACTCCTCCCCCTGCCCCTCCTCCTTCCTCCACCATCTGCATGAGACTCCTCCCCCTGCCCCTGCCCCTCCTCCTTCCTCCCCTCTTCCTTTACCATCAGCATGAGACTCCTCCCCCTCCTTCCTCTACTATTAGCACAAGTCTATTCCTCCCCTTCCCTCCGCCTTCCTCTTTCCTCCCCTCCCTTCCTTCCTCTGTAGTGTGACTTGTCTCAGTCCAGAGCACTGAGTGCCACTTCTGTCTGCTGTTTCCTTCCTCAGCTATCTGCACAAGCCTCCTCCTCCTCCTTCTTCTGCTATCAGCATCAGTCACTTCTGACAAGTTTTCCTGACACCAAGAGATAAAAGGTGACAGGGGAGGGAGCTCCAGCACACAGCCTGTGATTGAGAGCCTCTGCTTTGTCTCTGTGTGGTGTGTAAAAGGGGTGGGGGATGTCCCTCCAATCAGCTCTCACTGAGCTCAGAGCTCCCCGCCCCCTGCTTTTCTGGAAGCATAGACAACCTGTATTCTGAAATATTCGAAATAAAAAACAAAACCCATTTAAGGATTTTTTTTTCTGAAAATTCAAAAAATTTGTAAATCTGAAAATCGAAAATGTGAAAATCCGAAAATTAACAAATCTGAAATAATAACTTAACTCTTATTAACTATTAAAGTATTGTAATTTCCTTTCAAATTTGGCTGTTGGTGAACGTAACCAAACAAATTATCCGAAATATCAAATGCCGCATCTAAACAAATGGAATGTAACAAATTAATAATAATATTAATAATAACAATAATAAAAAACGTTTTATTGTTATTTTTTACTATTATTAATTTGTTACATTCCATTTGCGGCATTTGATATTTCGGATAATTTGTTTGGTTACGTTCAACAACAGCCAAATTTGAAAGGAAATTCCAATACTTTAATAGTTAAGTTATTAATTCAGATTTTTTAATTTTCGAATTTCTAGAAATGATGAATTTTCAGAAAAAAAAATCCTTAAAGTACCTATAATTTAATAGTAATAGTTATTATTATTAGTTAGTTATTATTTCGGATTTTTGAAATTTTTCGAATTACCGCATCCAAACGAATGGAACATAACGAATTCAAAATTTTCTGCAGTTGAGAATTTCTTTGAAATAACGAATTTCCATCATAGCGAATGATCCGAGAAATAAAACAAATGAAACAAAAACGAATATTCTTTTTATGTCTATGGGGTATAGACATACTCTACACCACTTTATGTGTAATTGCCCCTCCCCCCCCCCCCCCCAGGCAGCCCCCTTGCACATGCTGTTGTGCGTTCCCCCCGGCGCCCTCTAGGGGGAGGGGCAGTGTTCTTCCCCTTCCTGCAGCCCAGCAAAGTCAATGGAAGGCTGCGGCTCTTAATGTTGTGGGGCTCACAATGAGGGGCCCTCGAGTCCCCCAATGACAGAAGACCTGCTGTGTTCATCCCTGGTATCCTAGGGGCCCCAAACAGCCATAGACTTTGACATGTTGCAGGTGGCAGGTGGCGGGGGATGGATGCTGCACCTGTCCCTTCTGGGTGCTGGGGGAGGGTAATACAGCAGCTGGAAGGCCCCGGTGGGAGGGGCCCCGACATTTCAATGCAAGTTGGGAGACAGGGCCGCTATCAGGAATTTTGGGGCCCCTTACACAGTTTCAGGCATGGGCCCCCTGGAGCAGAGAACCGGGGGGGGGTGCTGCCGCATGAAATTGAGGGGGGGGGGGGGCTGCTGCCGCGAATTGAGAAGCGGGGGGGCCCTTTACAAAAAGAAGAAATAAAGAAAAATATATATAAAAAAGGGGGGTAGCCATCCGGGGCCCTGGGGACCTCTGTGCCCTTTAATAAAAAGAAAAAAAGAGAGAAAATATATATATATATATATATTTTTTTTTTAAAGGGTGGTTGCCAACTGGGGCCCCGGGGACCTTATTTTTTTTTATAAAAGGAAATTACAAAAAAAGGGGGCTTTCCATTCGGGACCTCTGGGCCCTATAAAAAAAAAAGAAATAAATAAAAAAATATATATATAAAAAAGAAATAAACATTTATATAAAAAAAAAAACAAGGGGGTTGCCTTCCAGGGCCCTGTGGACCTCTGGGCCCTTTAATAAAAAATACAAATATAAAAAAAATATATAAACAAAAATAAAAAATACAATTATAAAAAAAGGGGGTTTGACATATGGGGCCCTGGGGACCTCTGAGCCCTTTAATAAAAATACATCTATATATTAAGAAAAAAAAAAAAAAATATATATAAAAAAGTAAAAAAAAATTATAAAAAAGGACGATTGTCATCCGGGGGCCCTGGGGACCTCTGGGCCCTTTAATAATAATAATAATATATATATATATATATATATATATATATATATATCCTGACAGACTCCATGGCAGCCTACGTGTGGGTTAATCCCGCCTCCTCTCCAATGCTATAGGACCCCATACCCATAAAGCTTTGCTCACTTCCCAGTACTGGTGTTCCTTTTTTGTCCTCCTCCATGGATTTAGGATACGCGTTCAGATGTTCAACAGGATGAATGGCAAACCAATAAGCGGTGCAGCTCGGATCCCAGCCATGGGCGGGTGGAGAGCTTGGCAGCTAACTCACATTGTTGTGTAATGCTGCGTGTGCTGAAGACTCTGGACTTCACGGCTGGCAAGGTCTTTCATCTCCTCCATGGCAGCCGCATCTTTGTATGGTACTTTGTTTTGTCTGTCCGCTCCGTTCGTTTTGCATTCAGTATTCGTTGATTTGTTTATCTGTAGCCCTATGGCGGCTGGAGCGCGTCTGCGTTCCAGCTCGCCCTTCCACTTCCGGGTTGCGGCATCATTGCCACTCGCGCAGGCGCAGATGGCCTCTCTCAGATCGAGGCTTGGTTGACGCATGCACGATCCGACGAATTCCGCGGCGGCCGCGCAGGCGCCACTGTGCCGTTCCCACCGCGCACGCACGTGCGTGGGTGACGCGTGACGTCACCGGCGGGCGGTTTAAAAGGCAGCTGATTCGCACTATGCTCTTGGGTTTTCCCTGACAAGCGATCTGCCTGCTTTTGTGATACTGACTTCAGAGGTTAGTGAGAGGGATCTGCCGGTCGGATCCTTTTTCCCTTCTTTCTTCCTGTGTATTTTATTGTAGATTTTCATGTAAAAAAAATATATATATAAAATTTAAATAGTATTAAGGTATATATCAATTATTTATGGTCCTCAGCAAAGCTCTACTATATATATTCTAAGGGGCAATATATTCTCTATGGCATCCTAGGTTCCTCACGCCTTCAGGTTCTGTGTCACGCCGGTCCAGGAGTATGGACCAATTACCGCCTGTATGTGGTCAGCCCTCACGCACTAGGTACGTGCTAGTGAGGGGAGGGCATTGGGGTTGGCATTCTCTTGCTGATGTTTCCCCCCTTTTAAAATACAAAATGCTTCTCTTTAGCCCTTCAGGTCCAGACCAACATGCCCCATCAAACAACACAGACCTTGCCAGACCGCAATAACGTTCATCTTCCAAATCAGGGCAAGCCTAGCTCTTCATCTGCATCTCATCATCAGAGGAGAAGTTCCCATTCCTCCTCCAGACACCGCTCCCACTGCCATGATAGTCGCTCTAGTCGTAGAGCCTGCTGGGGATGTGACACCCAAGTACCAGAGGGTACTATGCCCGTGCGGTTGGTGAAAAGGAGACAGAAGATCAGCGCATCGAGTCTCTAGTGGAACGTGTGGTGCAAAGGTCCTTAAAGGAGAAGGACACGTCTCACACGCACAGTCAAGCCAGCGTCACTGGGTCTGGCTCTACGGTCGACGAGGTCCATGAGGATCCAGGCCCTTCCCAGCCTCGCGCTTCCTCACCGACAGCCCCGGAGGGCGACCTGGAAAGCGACGAGGAGAATCTGGAGTTTGATTTTGCTCAAGTAACCCCACTTATCAAGGCTGTTAAAGAAGCTCTCTTGTGGGAAGACCTATCCTCTTCCCCAGCTAAACAGATAAAGTACTTTAAACGCCTGGGAAAAGAACTCCCAAGCTTTCCATTATTGACTGAACTGAAGGGCATTTTTGAAGAGGAATGGAGTAAGGTGGACAAGAAGTCCTCTAAGGCTTCTCGTTTGTACCAGTTCAAAGCAGATGACGTTAAGCATCTAGAAAACATTCCCGCAGTAGACGCGGCAGTAATGCGGCTGGCCAAGCACGTTACACTGCCTTTAGCTGACTCGGTGTCCTTCAAGGATGGTCTTGACAGGAGAATAGACCAAGATCTGAAGAGAATCTATGGTCTGGCCGGTACAGCCTGCAAACCTGCCCTAGCATTGGCGGCTTTATCCAAAGCAATGGAAGTCTGGACAGAGAATGTGGACTCTTTCCTGATGGGTGTTTCCGAAGAATTGGCCGGGAGTTCGGCAACGGCAGAGTTGAAGTTAGCGGTCGCCTTCTTGGGAGAGGCGTCAGTTGATTTGATACGCCTATTGGCAAGAATTATGCTGTCCTCAGTTACAGCCAAGCGGGCTCTATGGTTACGCCCTTGGGTGGCTGACCCATCATCGAAACAAAACTGGTGCAAAATTCTCTTCGAGGGATCGTCTCTGTTTGGCAATAAGCTGGATGACGCCATTTCTAAAGCCACAGGGGGTAAATCGGGTTTCCTTCCTCAAGATAGACACCAGCCGGGAAGGAAGAAACCCCAGTTCAGAAGGCGTAGCCCAGAGCGCGCAAGGGAAGCTCGCGTCTACAGACCTGGTGGAAGTTTCAGACGAAACTGGAGTAGAGGCCAGATGTCCTTCCACAGACCAGCATCTACACGCCAAGCGTCCAGTGGACGCGAACAGGGGAAGTCTTTTTGAGATAAAGCCCGCCCAGGCGGATCGAGTGGGGGCACGACTACTCCTCTTTTCGCACGTCTGGGCGGCCTCGATCACGGATTCTTGGGTCATCAAGACAGTGTCATCAGGCCACGTTTGGTCCTTCTCCAGCACTCCTCATCTCTACCCTACTCCCAAAGTCAGCGGAGCAAAGGCAAGTTCTTCTGTCCTACGTGGACCTACTAAAAGCCCAAGGGGCAGTAAGATGCGTCCCAAAGGACGAACAGTTTCATGGGGTATACTCCCCCCTCTTCTTGGTTCAAAAGAAAAACAGTTCTTGGCGACCAGTCATAGACCTAACCTACCTGAACAGGTTCATAAAGCACGGGAGGTTCAAGATGGAAACCCTGTCTACTATCCAACAAGCCATACAACCAGGAGACTGGATGTTCTCTATAGATCTAAAGGACGCTTCTTTCCACGTGCCAGTGGCAGTAGAGCTCCAGAAATATCTCAGATTCCACGTGGGGCAGGAGCACCTTCAATTCATCTGCCTACCCTTCGGGTTGAAAACCTCCCCACGGGTCTTTACCAAGACCCTACTGGCAGTCGTGGCCCTCATCAGGCTAGAGAAGGTACGCCTCTATCACTATCTGGACGACCTTCTTGTCCTATCTCAGGACAGAGCTCATCTCCTGACACAAAGAGATCACGTGATCTCGATCCTGACCGAGTTCGGTTGGCTTCTGAATCTGGAGAAGACCCACCTGGAGCCAACACAACACTTGATATACCTGGGAGCCCAGTTCGACACAGTAGAGAAAACTATCTCTCTCCCATTAGAGAAGATCCCTGTGGTTCAGGATAGGAATTTCACAGGCTCTGGATGCTGGTCATCTGAAAGCTTCTCAAAGCCTAAAAATTGTCGGCACGATGATTTCAAGATCTCCCATGGTGAAGTGGGCACTGTGGAGATTACGACCATTCCAGTTCGGCTTTCTCAAGCAATGGAAATCAGGAAACAAAAACCAACGGATTCTCATCTCATCGTCCATGAGGAACAGCCTCTTTTGGTGGCTTCAAACAAAGAACCTGCTAAATTGTCATACCATTGCCCCAGTCTCTTGGGTCACAGTGACGACAGATGCCAGTGGTTCCGGTTGGGGGGCCCTTTACGGCACAGAAGCGGCACAGGGCGGTTGGGATGCCCGCCTACACAACCCAGGCTCGAACGTCCTGGAGATTCGAGCGGCCTGGTGTGCCCTCCAGTCCTTCTCCTGACTCTTGAAGGGGAAATCGGTGTTGCTAAGGATGGACAACACCACGGCAGTCTCAAGAGGCAAGGAGGGACACGGAGTTCAACTCTACTACGAGAAGTCGAACCCATTTTGGAGTGGGCCCAGAAGAACTTGGCCAACCTGTCGGCTGTCTTTATCCCCGGAGCCCAGAACTCTCAGGCGGATTTTCTGTCACGCACCTAGATAGACAACAACGAGTGGTCTCTCCACGAGCAGTCCTTTCAGTGGATTCTGTCCCTGGGGATCAATCCCCAAGTGGATCTTTTTGCTTCTCTGCACAACTCCAAGTTGAGGAAGTTCTACAAGAGGGGTCATTGCGTTCAGGCAATTGGAACAGACGCCTTGACGGATCAGTGGAGATTCAAGAAAGCATATGCCTTTCCCCCGCTTCCAGTAATCCTCAAATTCCTAAGGAGACACCAAGCAGAGGCAGTCGAAGTAACGGTGGTAGCTCCCTACTGGCCAAACAGGCCGTGGTTCCCTCTTCTGGTTCAATTGAGTTATCGGGACCCAGTACCTCTACCAGTCAGACCGAATCTTCTCTCCCAGGGGTTATTCCTTTACCCTTCCCCGGCTCTGATGAAACTAAGGGTCTGGTTCTTGAGAGGAGGAGGTTGGAAGCCCTCGGTTGCGCTCCTAAGGTGATCTCCACTCTGATGAGTTCCAGAAGAGCAAGCACGAACAAAGTTTATGGAAGAATTTGGGCAAAGTTTGTGGAATTCTCTTCGGCCTCAGGCACGTCATTCAAGAATCCAGAAGTACAGGATATTCTAAAGTTCCTCCAAACAGTGTTAGATCTTCCCCTATCTGTTAGCTCTTTAAGAGTCCAAGTATCAGCCCTGTCTGCCTTCTCTGGGATCCCATGGGCAGTACACCCTTTAGTCAAACAGTTTTTATGAGGAGCATCAAGGCTGAGGCCTCAAAGGAAGCCGAGATTCCCCAAGTGGGATCTCCCTCTAGTACTTGACTTTCTGACTGAACTTAACACAACAGGTCCTTCTCCATCCTCCTTAAGGAAGTTCTCGGCTAAAGTGGCCTTTCTAGTTGCCATCACCTCGGCTAAAAGAGTCTCGGAGATCGGGTCCCTTGGCTACAAAGAACCGTTCCTAACGTTCTTTCCCGACAGAGTGGTCTTGATACCCATGTTGGGTTCAAATGCAAAGGTTTCATCAGTGTTTCATGTCAACCAAGAAATTGTCCTCCCTACTTTCAAAGCCTCGGACTCTGAGGAAGTTCACTCTTTGGACTTGGGAAGAATCCTTACTGAATACCTCCAAGTGACATCTACTTTCAGAGGTTCTGATCATTTGTTTGTCCTACACTCAGGCAGTAGCAGAGGGAAGAAGGCCTCTTCAAGAACGATTGCAGCCTGGATCGTCCACACAATACAGCAGGCTTATAGGGCTAAGGGCTTGGCTCCCCCACAGGCGGTAACTGCACATTCTACCAGAGGGATGGCGGCTTCTTGGGCGGCAGCTCATCATGTGGCCCCGGATGTCATATGTAAAGCGGCCTCTTGGTCCTCGATAAATACCTTTATGTCCCACTATTGTGTTGAACCTGCATCCCTTTCCTCTGTGAATTTTGGCCTTTCAATCCTGGACAGGACAGGACAGGACAAATTAAACTATTTTTTGTTCAGCATACCCACCCGTGTGGTTTGGCTAGTTATTTCCCACACGTAGGCTGCCATGGAGTCTGTCAGGAAAAAGGAAAATTTATTATCAATACTTACCGTAATTTTCCTTTCCTGATGGACTCCATGGCAGACGGAGTACCCACCCTGTAAGCATGGAGTCGGCTAGTTACGGAACACCAGCACTGAAGGTGAGCAAAGCTTTATGGGTATGGGGTCCTATAGCATTGGAGAGGAGGTGGGATTAACCCACACGTAGGCTGCCATGGAGTCCATCAGGAAAGGAATATTACAGTAAGTATTGATAATACATTTTCCTTTATATATATAATATAAATATAAAAATAAAAGAAATAAAAAAATATATATTTTTTTATTAAAAAAAAGGGGGGGTTGTCATCTGGGGCCCTGGGGATCTCTAAAAAAAGAAAAGAAAACAAAATTGGCCCTTTAATAAAAAATAAAAGAAAAATATATTAAAAAAATATATTTTTTTATAAAAAAATATATTTTTTTATAAAAAAATATATTTTTTTATAAAAAAAAAGGGCTTGCCATCTGGGGCCCTTGGTGGCCTCTGGGCCCCTGGGGACCTTCGGACCCCTAAAAAAAAAAAAAATGCCTGTATTGCCTGTACCCCCCTAAATGGCGGCCCTGTTGGGAGATGCCGGACAGACATATCATTCGTCTTTTTTGTTTTTCTCGTTTTTTGGGTCATTTTTTATGATCGAAATTCATTATTTCGAATAACATCAAAACGTTGGAAACATTTGAATCCGTTATGTTCCATTTGTTTAGATGCAGTATTTGCAAATTCAATCATTGGGAAATTTTAAAATTGGAAAATCCAAAAATTCAAAAATCAGAAAATCCAAAAGTCAGAAAATTCTAAAATTGGAAAATCCAAAAATCAGAAAATTCTAAAATTGGAAAATCCAAAAATCAGAAAATTCTAAAATCCAAAAATCAGAAAATCCAAAAGTCAGAAAATTCTAAAATTGGAAAATCCAAAAATCAGAAAATTCTAAAATCCAAAAATTCAAAAAATCTGAAAATAATAACTAATTATTAAATTGTAGATATTGGAATTTCCTTTTAAATTTGTCTGTTTATGAGCATAACAGATACAAATGTATCCAAAGTTATGAATTATAATGTAATGCCGTATTGAAATGAATGGAACATAATACATTAATAATAATAAATAATAATAATAAAAATGTTTTATTATTTATTTCCTATTAATTTGTTATTAGTTAGTTCTTATTTTGAATTTTTCGAATTTAACATTTCAAGACCCGAGGTGACATTTGATGAGCGTGTCACCAGAGGGCGCTACAAGCCAGTCAAATATTTCCAGCGACACTCAGAAGTTCTGTGATTATTCTCGATTTTCATCAAACTTCTTCAAGTCTCATTGACTTCAAATCAGTCCCCTGCACTACTTGAGTGCGACTTTCAGGTCGCAATAGTGGAAACCTAGGCTTACCCCCCCTCCCCCCCATGACCAGAACATTTTTTTGGTGATGCTGCACTGCGTTACTTTAAGACTCATTTTCGACTTGTGCGTCTTTCCAATGAGTACCGTTCATATCTGTGCGACTTCAAAGTAGTCCCACTTCCCACTTTTATGCCACTTGAGGTCCACAGATCTCAAGAATACACAGACATTGCTTCAAGTCGCATCAAAGTTTGCGGCTAAAAAATTGCAGCAAAATTTGACAATTGCGACGCTGTTTACAAATTAAATTTATATCATTTTTTCCCACAAACTGAGATTTCTTTTGGTGGTATTTGGTCAACTCTGCGTTTTTTCTTTTTTTTTTGTGGCATCAAACCAACAATTAAAAAAAAAAATGTTTTTCTTTTTGCTATAAAACATTTAATAAAAATAATATAAAAAAAATCAAAGTTCTTTATAAATTTAGGCCGTCATGCTTCAATGAACCCAGGTGAGATTTTTATCATTTTCTTCCCACAAATAGAGATTTATTTTGTTGGTATTTAATCACTTTTTTATCCCCCCCCCCCCCCAAAAAAAAAAAAGACCAAAACTTTGAAAAATAAATATGTTTTTCTTAGTTCTTGTCAGTAAATTTAGCAAATAAGTAATTTTTCTCCTTCACTGATGAGGGGCGGGAATATGCCACACTTATTGGCACTAGTAGGTGGCAATAATGGGCAGCAGTGATGGGCATTGATGGAGCAGCACTAATAGCCAGCACTGACTGGCATCACTTGTGGGCACTGATTGCTGGCACTGTTGGGCACAGATTGGTGGCAATTGTGGGCACGGATTGCTGGCACTGATGGGCACTTAATTGTAATCAGGGCACTGGTTATGAGCACTGATAAGGTGGCACGAATATGCCGCACTTATGGGCACTGGTCCGTGGCACTGATAGGCGACACTGATGGGTGGCACTGGTGGGCACAGATAGGAGGCAATGATGGGTGGCACTGGTGGGCACAGATAGGCGGCACTTGTGGGCACAGATAGGCAGCACTGACTGGCATCACTTGTGGGCACAGATTGGTGTCAATTGTTGTCACTGGTTGGCACTGATTGCTGGCAGTGTTGGGCACTGACGATCAATGATTCCATCCCTAGCTGTCCCCTGTGAAGAGATGCCGCCGATGGCCTCTTCTCTTCTCACTCTGGACAACCTGGGCTCAGAAGAAGTTGAATGATGTCAGCTATTAGACTGAAAAAAAAAAAGTACTGCGGGGGAAATGTCTGGATTGAGCCCTGGTTCACATTGCAGCGACCTGTCAAATTGCATGCCAAATCGGCGGCTAATGCTGGCAATGGCACCGTCTGCATTTGCGGCGCCGCACTGATTCTCAAAAGCCATTTCTGTACTACTTTTGGCGAATTCGGGTGTGATTTCAAGACATCTGTGCAGAAAATCGCCCTTTGAAGTCAGGAATGACAGCTGAAATCGCATGCCAGATCGCTGCAATGTGAAGCAGGGGTCAATCCAGAGATTTCCCTGCAGGACTTTTTTGCCACTAGATGTCCTCAGTCTAATAGCTGACATCTAGTGGCAAAAAAAAACCTCTGGATTGGAGGTTAGTTGCAGTCTAGACAGAGGACATCTAGTGGCAAAAAGAAGGTACTGCAGGTGGGGGAAACTGGATTGAAGGTTAGTTGCTCCAGCCTTTGGCCCCTTTCACACGGGGCAGATCAGTGATGATCCACCCGTGAACCTCAGCTTGCTCAGCGGGGATGCTCCGTTGATCCCCGCTGAGCCGGCGGATGATAGGGTGGTCCCTGTACACTGTACACTGTACAGGGACCGCCCTGTCTTTCCTCGCTCTCCCCTATGGGGGGATCGGATGAACACAGACCGTCTGTCCGTGTTCACCCGATCCGATCCGCCAGATGGATGGAAACATAGGTTTTTCCTCCGTCAGGCCTCGTACACACGAGGCAATAGATTTGTTCAAATCTGTCCGTCCGACAGATTTGAACAAATCTGTCTGCTGGGATTTTGGTTTGCTCGCGTGTACACACGAGCAAACCAAAATCCCCGCCAGCAGAGAGCGCGCTGACGTGTCGGTGACGTGGCGGTGACGTTGACGCCGCCACGTCACCGCACCAGGAAGTAAAACACTTCCGCGCATTGGATGTCAGTGGGCATGTCACCACTGACATCCGTGGCTCCATAGAGAAGCACGGAGTGCCCGTTCAGGTCCGCCTAAAAAACTGGCAGGCAGACCTCAACGGGCCGCCCGTGTGAAAGAACCCTTCCTCTTCTCTGCAAATGTAAAGCATTTTTATTTCAGTCTTTGCTGCTCTTGGAGTTTCCATCACTTTTTGTCTGGTGAAGTTTTTGCCAACAGAATGGGAAGAGAGGAAAATCCAGAACCTCAGAGAGCAGTAAAAACCTGACAGGGGTTCTAATCCTTCTGCGCACCATTCAAAATCTGTAGGGAAAAAAAAACACTTTAAAAGGCAAATTGAAAATATAATTTTTTCCTTTTTATTTTCAGGATAAATGTCGCCATTTTCCCGAAAGCAGAAAAGTATTCTCATCATTATTCTGACATCTGATGTCCGCGGCGCGGCATGCATCGAACACCCAATCACCTGGCTCCGCCCCCCCATAGAGGAGGGGGTCCACCGACCAATCCCTGCAGTTTGTTTACAACCAGAACCAGTGTCTCGGCATTGTACCAGAATCTGTTTATACGCCGACACTTGACACAGGAAAGATAATTTTATACGGCGGTGTCACCACACGTGGAGCCGTCCAAGTAAACAGCAACCATCTGTCTGTCCGCCCCGCGCAGTCAATCATGACTCTGCAAGAAGGAAGAGACACTGGGGGGGGGGGGGGGTGGGTGAAAACACACCCGGTCCTGAACTCTGACCAAGACTGCACCTCCATGAATGACCACAGGGGGGCAGCGTTCAAAAAAGGAGAATCCCAGAAAAAACTTTTCTATAGTTTCTGCTCTTTGGTCCTCCCTTTTCTGTCCTCCAATCAACTTCCATATAATAAGCAGCAAAAAAATAAAGAGATAAATCTGCCGGCTGCGCACATATATATATTTATGTAATAGTTTAATAATAACAATTATAAGGGAAGTACATGTAAGTAAATATCACCTGGTACAACATTATAGAGAAAAGCGTTTTTATTTCCTAACTTAGCGCATGAAATCCAGGATGTCGTTTATAACAATTCAGGAGAACGCTGGAAGGAATTGGCACATTTATGGGGATCCTGGCATTTCAATGATTATGTCAGGACCTGGGACCTCCTCTGTGTCTGGCATTGTCTTTTCCCATTGACCTATCTGGGATGCTGGACAGTTCTCTGCCTGATCTGCTGGATAAACCATTAGACTTCTCTGCTTAGTGTCTTGATTGCCTTGAACCCTCTCCTCCTCCCATGAACTTCCTATAAAAGCCTTATCTCAGCACTTCCCCATTGCCAGGTTATCGTGCCTTCCCAGCCAGTGCCTTGCGATTTGTCTGCTCTGCTGCCATTTGTACCTGCAGCCACCCGTGTTTGACCCTCAGCCTCTTCCTGGACTTCTCTACTGCCTGATCCCAATCTGCAACCACCTGTGTTTGACCCTCAGCTTGTTCCTGGACTTCTCTACTGCCTGATCCCAATCTGCAACCACCTGTGTTTGACCCTCGGCCTGTTCCTGGACTACTCTTTTGCCTGATCCCGACCTGCAACCACCTGTGTTTGACCCTCAGCTTGTTCCTGGACTTCTCTACTGCCTGATCCAAATCTGCAACCACCTGTGTTTGACCCTCAGCTTGATCCTGGACTTCTCTACTGCCTGATCCAAATCTGCAACCACCTGTGTTTGATCCTCGGCCTGTTCCTGGACTTCTCTACTGCCTGATCCCAATCTGCAACCACCTGTGTTTGACCATCGGCCTGTTCCTGGACTACTCTTTTGCCTGATCCCGACCTGCAACCACCTGTGTTTGACCCTCAGCCTGTTCCTGGACTTCTCTACTGCCTGATCTCAATCTGCAACCACCTGTGTTTGACCCTCTGCCTGTTCCTGGACTACTCTTTTTCCTGATCCCAACCTGCAACCACCTGTGTTTGACCCTCAGCCTGTTCCTGGACTTCTTTACTGCCTGATCTCAATCTGCAACCACCTGTGTTTGACCCTCTGCCTGTTCCTGGACTACTCTTTTTCCTGATCCCAACCTGCAACCACCTGTGTTTGACCCTCAGCCTGTTCCTGGACTTCTCTACTGCCTGATCTCAATCTGTAACCACCTGTGTTTGACCCTCGACCCATAAGTGTGGCATATTTATGCCACCTCATCAGTGCCGCCCATCAGTGGCCATAAGTTTGGCATATTCATGCCACCTATTAGTGCTCACCAGTGCCCCCTATCAATGCCCACAAGTTGCGGCGTATTCGTGCCGCCTCATCGGTGCCCATCAGTGAAGGAGAAAAATTACTTATTTACAAGATTTACTTCCAGAAACAAAGAAAAAAATGGTCTTTATTTATTTATTTATTTTATTAGATAAAACCCGCAGAGGTGATCAATTACCACCAAAAATATATATTTGTGTGATAAAAATATCACGTGTACAGCGTCACATGACCGCGCAGTTGTCATTCAATGCAGGGGTGGACCGACCATAAACGTATAAAAAAAAAATTTCCCTCAGTTTAGGCCGATACATATTCTTCTTCTACATATTTTTGGTAAAAAAAAAAAAAATCGCAATAAGCGTTTATTGATTGGTTTGGCAAAAGTTTTTGCGTTTACAAAATAGGGGATCGTTTTTATGGCATTTTTATTAATATTTATTATTATTATAATAATATTATATATTATTATTATTAATTAATGACCATTCTCATTTATACAGCGATCAGGGCTATAAAAATGCACTGATTACTGTGTAAATGACACTGGCAGGGAAGGGGTTAACCACTAGGCGGCACTGCATGGGTTAAGTGTGGAAGTGTTTCTTACTGTTAGGGGGTGTGGCTACACGTGACAGGTCACTGATGACCGTACCCAAACACGTGTCACGTGGCAGAACAGGGGAATGTCTATACAAAGGCACCCCCCTGTTGTGCCCCTGCCGACCGCAATCACGGGACTCCTGGCAACATCGAGTTCCCGGGACCTGCAGCCGCACTCACGAGCAGGGGCGGACTGACCATTGAGGCTCTCGGGCACCGCCCGAGGGCCCCATGCCACTAGGGGGCCCCATCAGGGTTGCCAGGCTCAGTAAAACCAGGGACAGTATGTAAAAATCTGTGTTTTTTTACATCTGTCCCTTATATTTTCGAAACCGACATGCTTTTGATGTGAAAATCCCGCCTCTGAATTGCCTCCTGGCATCTGTAAGCCCGTGGGCCCCATAATCTTCTATTGCCCGGGGGCCCCATGAGTTGTCAGTCCGCCCCTGCTCACGAGGCATGCTGCGGGCACTCCCCCACTGGGCAGCAGATTCGAATGGACATACCTGTACACCAATCTGCCTGCCCATGCCATTCTGTCAACGTAAATAGGCGTGCAGAGGTCGGCAAGTGGTTAAAGGGGGAACCCCCCCATGTGTGAAAGGTGGTGTTGTTTTTATAATTCATTTTATCGTGACACAGGCAGGACCCGGTCAGGGCGTTATCTCCCCTGGAGGTGGGGGGATCTTTGAGATGCTATTTGTGGGGTGTCTGCACTGAGCTTTAGACAAGTACTCAAACCGAACTGCGCATGTGTCGTACCTTGGACGCATCCCCGTGCGCATGCTCACAATCACGTCGAAACAACTGCCCAAGATACGTCGAATCACTGCCTACGCCCAGCCCTATTCACGTACTACATAAAATCCGACGGCCTTCATTCCCTGGTCCATACCTTTGCATGAGTTGTGCCTCCAATATGGGGAATGACTTTACGCCGGACGTACGACTTACGCAAATCGCTTAAAACATGCGCCGGGCGCAAGTACGTTTGTGAATCGGCATATCTCCCTCATTTGCATATTTGAATAAAAAACTGTTCTTTAGGTGTGGGGATGTCACAGATGTATTTATGGGGGGCCTCGTTCTTTAGGTGTAGGGACATCACAGATGTATTTATGGGGGGGGGCTCGTTCTTTAGGTGTAGGGACGTCACAGATGGTAATTATGGGGGGGCCTCGTTCTTTAGGTGTAGGAACGTTACAGATGGTAATTATGGGGGGGGCCTTGTTCTTTAGGTGTAGGGACATCACAGATGGTAATTATGGGGGGGGGGGGGGCTTGTTCTTTAGGTGTAGGGATGTCACAGATGTATTTATAGGGGGACCTCATTCTTTAGGTGTAGGGACATCACAGATGTATTTATGGGGGGGGGCCTCGTTCTTTAGGTGTAGGGACGTCACAGATGGTAATTATGGGGGGGGCCTCGTTCTTTAGGTGTAGGAACGTTACAGATGGTAATTATGGGGGGGCCTTGTTCCTTAGGTGTAGGGACATCACAGATGGTAATTATGGGGGGGGGCCTTGTTCTTTAGGTGTAGGGATGTCACAGATGTATTTATGGGGGGCCTCGTTCTTTAGGTGTAGGGACATCACATATGTATTTATGGGGAGGCCTTGTTCTTTAGGTGTAGGGACATCACGGATGTATTTATGGGGGGCTCGTTCTTTAGCTGTAGGGATATCACAGATGTATTTATGGGGGGACCTCGTTCTTTAGGTGTAGGGACGTCACAGATGGTATTTATGGGGGGGCCTCGTTCTTTAGGTGTAGGGACGTCACAGATGGTATTTATGGGGGGGCCTCGTTCTTTAGGTGTAGGGACGTCACAGATGGTAATTATGGGGGGGCCTCGTTCTTTAGGTGTAGGGACATCACAGATGGTAATTATGGGGGGGGGGCCTCATTCTTTAGGTGTAGGGACTTCACAGATGTATTTATGGGGGGGCCTCGTTCTTTAGGTATAGAGATGTCACAGATGTAGAGATGTCACAGATGTAGAGATGTCACAGATGTATTTATGGGGGAACCTCGTTTTTTAGGTGTAGGGACGTCACAGATGGTAATTATTGGGGGGGCCTCGTTCTTTAGGTGTAGGGATGTCACAGATGTATTTATGGGGGGCCTCGTTCTTTAGGTGTAGGGACATCACATATGTATTTATGGGGAGGCCTTGTTCTTTAGGTGTAGGGACATCACGGATGTATTTATGGGGGGCTCGTTCTTTAGCTGTAGGGATATCACAGATGTATTTATGGGGGGACCTCGTTCTTTAGGTGTAGGGACGTCACATATGGTATTTATGGGGGGGCCTCGTTCTTTAGGTGTAGGGACGTCACAGATGGTATTTATGGGTGGGCCTCGTTCTTTAGGTGTAGGGACGTCACAGATGGTAATTATGGGGGGGCCTCGTTCTTTAGGTGTAGGGACATCACAGATGGTAATTATGGGGGGGGGCCTCATTCTTTAGGTGTAGGGACTTCACAGATGTATTTATGGGGGGGCCTCGTTCTTTAGGTATAGAGATGTCACAGATGTAGAGATGTCACAGATGTAGAGATGTCACAGATGTATTTATGGGGGAACCTCGTTTTTTAGGTGTAGGGACGTCACAGATGGTAATTATTGGGGGGGGCCTCGTTCTTTAGGTGTAGGGAATTCACAGATGTAATTATGGGGGGGCCTCGTTCTTTGGTGTAGGGACGTCACAGATGGTATTTATGGGGGGGCCTCGTTATTTAGGTGTAGGGACATCACAGATATATTTATGGGGGGGGGGGGCTCGTTCTTTAGGTGTAGGGACGTCACAGATGGTAATTATGGAGTGGGCCTCGTTCTTTAGGTGTAGGGACATCACAGATTGTAATTATGGGGGGGGGGGGCTCGTTCTTTAGGTGTAGGGACGTCACAGATGTATTTATGGGGGGGCCTCGTTCTTTAGGTGTAGGGACATCACAGATTGTATTGGTAGAATTACCTTGATCTGTAGGTGTGTGGATGTCTCTGACGTTCTTTGTGGGGTTCCCCGATTCCTCTTGCAGCTAGCCCCGGCACTCCCCTCGGCCGCAGGTTGTCGTGTGACTGTCAGACTTGTCTCTCTGGAGTATTTCTGGAACAACACATGATCACAAGTGACAAGCCAGGACCCCGTCCAGTCCCATATCTCATATTTCCAGGACACGTCTGACACCTCGGTCCTCCGGCTGGCACAGGAGGGTTAACGCTGCCATTGCATCACCGTTTCTACGCTCCGAGCCGTACGCCATATATGGCCACAGAGCCGGGAACGTTCGATATCCCTAAAAAAAAAAAAAAACATTCCTCATGCGAAGGAACCTGCGGAGGCAGATCAGAATTAATGACTATAGTTCCTGAAAGGAAACCCCCGCTCCTCCCAAACATGTATAGAACATGGGGGATCGCGACACAAACCGATCGGCAACGCAATCCTATGCAGCCAAAACGGAAGACGAAATGATTGTCGCTTTACCGGCAATTTATGCAGTGAAGCGTTGGGTCCCATGTACACCACTCCTTGGGACGTGCATCATTCCACGCTCACAGGTTCGCCTTCATTTTTATTGATGCCGGTTGCGATCGTTTGGACTGGCCAAAAAAAATGAACGCACGTTCTTTTAGGTGCGTCAACATGCGTTCTAGTGATGGCAGTGCAAAAAAAAAAAAAACACATGTAGTTTGCATTTTAATGCTTTCACGAGCATGGTAACCAGCCCGTCCTATAACAACACCGACTTTCATCAACATTCCATTGGCCAAAAAAGATCAAACGAGTCTAAATAGACTAAAGCCGGCCACACATGGATCAACATTCAGCAGGTTCAGCAAGGACCGAATGGATTTCAATCCATGAACTGTATGGGCATCCAAGGAAATCTACGGATCGCCTTCTGTACAACCATCATGTCGTTTTTGTCGCTCAATCAGTGCTGCAGGATACCATCGGCAGTGCTGATCCTTGCATTCTGATGGCGGGGGTAGGCCAGTGTGTGTACGGGGGGATCCTCCTCACTGAGACTTCCAGCTATCAGAATACTCTGATAGCACTGATTGAGCAACAAAAAAACACCAGAATGGTTGTACAGACGTCGATGTGTAGACAGATGCCCATACGTGGACTGAAATTCAGTTGGTCCCTGCTAAACCTGTCTATTTTGGCTGGCTTTAGACTATTTTGATCTGTTGTCCAAGCCCTGATGAAGGTGGTTTGGCCCCTGAAACATGTTGGATGCCTTTTTCTTTCCTGTTGTGACCTGAGTAAATAATAAGACTTTGGACTCTTATAGCAGAGAAAACCTTACCTCTCCTTCAATGGTCCCCAGTCCCTCGCTGGTGCTGGCGTCTTCTACTTGGTGCCGGTCTTGAGCCGTCTTCATTGGTCGGCGTGTGGGATGACGTCACTTCTGAACATGCATAGCTCAGTTTATTTGTCAGAGAAGACATTGAGTGGGGGATGAGGGGTAGGTGTATCTTAATGCAGAAGACACAGACAGTGCATGTCTACATGACAGTGGAACTTTACTTCCACTTTAAGAAGTTTGTTTGGCTCCCCTATACATGGGGGGGGGGGGCTTCTCCATTTGGGTGACCCCTGTGTAGCCCCCTGATGTTTAGGCCGGGTTGTGAGTAAATTTACTTGCCAGGTGTAGATGCCTTGGCCAATTGATAGATCAATTGATTTCCCCCTAATTCTGAAATCCCTGCACTTCTCTCTTCTGTCACTAGGTGGCCGGGGATCTGGTGACATTAGATAAGACAAGGGCATTGCAAGGACAGATTAGGAATGAATGGGGTGTCTCAGTCAATGGGCAGGGGTCTTCTTGGGTCCCTTTGCCTGCTTTGAGAGACAATTTTTTTTGGGTGGAGTCAGGTGTTTGGGGTTCTGTGCCACCTGGACGGCTGTCTGGGTGAACGTGTGTCATATTGCCCCGGCTGCTCGGCCAGAGCCTGAGGTCTATCCCAGGGACATCTGGCTGGTAGGCTGTCTGGGGGCCAATCCAGAAGCAAGAGAGCAGTGCAGGGTTGGGATTGCGGCTTGTAGTCCAACCAGAAGTGCCGGTTCTGCCGGCCGGAGAAGCTGTAGTGGTCGGAGGCGAAGGTGTCACCACTAAGGGAAACTTCAGCAGATGTCAAGCCAGAAACCCAACCAGCGGGGGTGACGCTCTCAAAGCAGCCTTGTGTGCCAAGCCAGGGACCCAGCAGAGAATCGGTGGGGGGGGGGGGGTGACACTCGCAGAGCAGCCTTGTGTGCCAAGCCAGGGACCGAGCCAGCCAGTGGGGTGACGCTTGAGGAGTATCTGGGAGTGCCAAGCCAGGGACCCAGCCAGAGAATTGGGGGTGACGCTTGAGGAAGAAACTCCAATGAGAAGATTGGAGGAGATCCGGTGGCAAGTTGATCAGCAGGTCTAAGTGATCGGCCGGGAGATCAGCTGAGTGAAGAAGATCGGAAGAGGAGATTGTGGAGAGTTCATTGCCGACCTTTGTTAGAAACTGTTCAAGATCGTTGCCATAGGAGACGGCGTGTCTACACATGCAGACGTGGCGTCCGGCTGGATGCCTTTCCCTACGCGGCTGTCTACCTATAGAAGTCTCATGCCACATACACATGATCATTTTTCGGGTTCTGAAAAACGACAAAAAAAAAATTCGAACATGCTGCGTTTTTTAACGTAGTTTTAAACGTTGTCATTTTCCGGGTTGTAAAAAATGGTCGTGTGTGGGCCAAAACAACGTTAAAAACCTGCGCATGCTCAGAAGCAAGTTATGAGACGGGAGCGCTCATTCTGGTAAAACTAGCGTTCATAATGGAGATCGCACATTCATCACGCTGTAAGGCCGTGTACACACGGCAGAGATCCTCGACGGGCAGAACACATCGTTCCGCCCGTCGAGGCTCTCTGCCGGCCGTCGAAATCGGCAACCCGCCCGTCGGGAATGGCAACCAGCCATTCATCCAGGCGGGCCGTCGAGGAAATAGAGAGCCTGCTCTCTATTTCTGCTCGACGGGCTTCCCGACGGGAAGCTCGCCAAGACCGTACACACGGCCGAGGTCCTCGCTGGAATGCACATTCCAGCGAGGTTCTCGCTGGTTTCCAGCGAGAACCTCGGTCGTGTGTACGCCGCCTCATAGACAGAAAATCGCAAATCGTCTTTTACTAACACGGAATCAACTAAAGCAGCCCAAAGGGTGGCGCCATCCACATGGAACTTCCCCTTTATAGTGCCGTCGTGCGTGTTGTACGTCACCGCGCTTTGCCAGAGTGTTTTTTAAAAACAATGGCGTGTAGGCAAGGCCGTTTTTAATGATGAAGTTGGGAAAAAAGGGATTTTTAAATACAGCTTACCTGTAAAATCCTTTTCTTGGAGTACATCACGGGACACAGAGCGGCATATTCATTACTATGTGGGTTATATGGAGTACCTTCAGGTGTGGACACTGGCAATCTCAAACAGGAAGTCCCCTCCCTATATAACCCCCTCCCCTAGAGGGAGTCCCTCAGTTTTGTAGCAAGCAGTATGCCTCCCAAAATGGTCATCCAAAAGAGGGGTGGGAGCTCTGTGTCCCGTGATGTACTCCAAGAAAAGGATTTTACAGGTAAGCTGTATTTAAAAATCCCTTTTTCTTTCTCGTACATCACGGGACACAGAGCGGCATATTCATTACTATGTGGGATGTCCGAAAGCAATGCTTTAATGAGGGGAGGGAGACATCTTCCAAAGAAGGATTCAATTTAGAGATAAACTCAAATCATAATAATAATTCCAACTTAGTCAAGAAAAAACTTTTTTTTTTTTTTTTTTTTATAACCAAGGGTGTTTCTGATCCCGAGGATTTCAAACTGCAGCCTGTAGTACTGCCTGACCAAAGGCAGCATCCGCATTTCTTCTCACGTCTAGTTGATAAAACCTTGTAAACGTGTGGACTGATGACCACGTTGCCGCCTTGCATATCTGAGCCATAGAGATCTGATGGTGTGCTGCCCAAGAGGCGCCCATGGCCCTGGTAGAATGGGCCTTTACCGACAACGGAGGAGGCAACCTCTTCAACCCGTAGGCTTGAATGATTAATTGTCTAATCCATCTCGAGATGGTGGATTTTGCAGCTGCCTGCCCCTTCTTGGGGCCATCTGGTAGAACGAATAACACATCTGTTTTCCGGATCTTTTCTGTAGCTTTAAGATAGGCCTTCATGGCCCGGACAATATCCAAGGTATGCAGCAACCCTTCCTTTCTAGATGTAGGTTTTGGAAAGAAGGATGGAAGTACCAAATCCTGGTTTAAGTGAAATTTGGATATAACCTTTGGTAGAAAGGAAGGATGGGGCCGGAGAACTGCCCTGTCCTTATGCAGAACAAGATATGGTTCCTTACACGATAAGGCTGCTAATTCTGACACTCTCCTGGCCGAAACTATGGCGACCAAGAAAACCAACTTTCTTGTCAGTAAGAGTAAAGGAATCTCAGCCAACGGCTCAAAAGGCTGTTTCTGTAGAGTGGACAGGACAAGATTTAAGTCCCATGGACAAATTGGTGACTTGACAGGAGGATTAATACGTAAGACCCCCTGTAAGAAGGTCTTTACCAGCGAGTGGGTGGCCAGCGGCCTCTGAAACCACACTGACAGAGCTGAGATCTGTCCCTTGATTGTGCTTAGTGCCAGGCCTTTATCCACTCCTAGCTGGAGAAAACTTAACACCCTATCAATAGTATATTTACGGGAATTCCATCTTTTGGATTCACACCAGCCTACGTAGTTCCTCCACACCCTGTAATAAATCACCCTGGAGACCGGCTTCCTAGCCCTAATCAGGGTAGGAATTACCTGCCTAGACAGGCCTCTATCCCTGAGAATCAGGGATTCAGCCTCCAGGCCGTCAAATTTAGACGCTGTAATGTAGGGTGGAGGATCGGGCCTTGTGAGAGTAGGTCTGGTTGTAGAGGGAGAGTCCAAGGGTCTCCCACTGCCATCTTCAGGACTAGTGAGTACCAAGTCCTCCGGGGCCAAGCCGGAGCTACTAGAATGACTGGCTTGTTCTCCACTCTGATCTTGCGCAACAGGCGCGGGAGTAACTGTAGTGGAGGGAATGCATATAGAAGTCTGAATTGATGCCAAGGGCAAACCAACGCGTCGGTTCCGCAGGCCATAGGATCCCTCGCTCGCGACACGAACCTGTCTAGTTTCTTGTTGAACCTGGATGCCATTATATCTACGTCTGGCATTCCCACTTCTGGCAGATTGTCTGAAAGACCTGGGGATGCAGAGACCACTCCCCTGGCAACAGACTCTGGCGACTTAAGAAGTCTGCCTGCAGGTTGTCCACTCCGGGAATGAATATCGCCGAAATGCAGGGTACATGAACCTCTGCCCATTGAAAAATCAAGTTCACCTCCCTCTGAGCGGCCTGGCTCCTGGTTCCCCCTTGGTGGTTTATGTATGCCACCGCCGTGGCATTGTCTGACTGGATTCTCACCGGGAACCCCTTTAATCTGGAGGTCCAAGCCCGAAGGGCTAGGCGGGCAGCTCTGATTTCCAAGATATTGATGGGGAGCTGCCTCTCTGCTTTCACCCAAGTTCCCTGGCGGGAGAACCCCTCGAAGACCGCCCCCCAGCCTGCCAGGCTGGCGTCTGTGGTAACTACCTTCCAGACAACAGGGCTGAAGGATTTTCCCTTTAGAAGATTCTGAGGGTTCAACCACCAGGCCAGGCTTTGTCGGACCCTTGATGATAGCGTCAAAGGGGACTCTAAGGCATGTGCCCTCTTGCCCCAGGCTGCTAGAATGGCTGCCTGTAGGACGCGAGTGTGGATCTGAGCGTATGGTACTGCCTCGAATGTGGCCACTAGCTTGCCTAGTAATCGCATACACAGGCGAATAGTTGGACCTTTCTTGTTTAGAACCAACTGAACCAACCCCTTGATAGCTTCGATCTTTACAAGGGGCAGGAACACCTTTTGATGTTCTGTGTCTAACCTCATGCCGAGGTATTCCAACTGCTTTGTAGGCTGGAACGCTGACTTTCCCTGGTTCAGGACCCAGCCGAATTCTTCGAGGTACTGAACCGTGAGGTTTACTGCCTTTTGCAGACCCGGCCGTGAGTGATCTATGAAAAAGGTCGTCCAAGTATGCTAGGACTGTGACCCCTTGGATCCTTAAATTGGCCAGAATTGGGGCTAGGATCTTCGTGAATACCCGGGGGGCCGTGGCCAGCCCGAAGGGGAGCGCCCTGAATTGGAAGTGTCGCTGCCCCACCGCGAAGCGTAAAAACCTTTGATGCGACTGAAAGATTGGTACATGAAGGTAAGCATCCTTTATGTCTATGGAGGCCAGAAAATCGTCCTTCTGAAGCGCGGCGGCTGCTGACCGGATGGATTCCATCCGGAAGGAACGAACCCTTAGGTAACCGTTTAACCTCTTTAGGTCCAAGATTGGCCTGACATCGCCGTTGGGCTTTGGTATGACAAAGAGGTTGGAATAGAAACCTAGGCCTTGCTCTTGGGCTGGCACTTCTATAATTACGTCCTGGCAAAGCAGGTGATCCAAAGCTGCCAGCATTGAGGCCTTCCTCGCTGGATCCCTTGGCAGCCTTGATTCTTGAAAATGAGGCGGAGGATACCTTAGAAACTCCAGTCTGTAACCTGTGGTTACAGATGCCCGGACCCATTTGTCGGGGATCTTGGCTTCCCAAACTTCTGCGAAGAAACGAAGCCTTCCCCCCACCCGCAAGAGTGGGGGCGCCCCTTCATAAGGCAGACTTAGGGGCTGTCTTTGACGGCTTGCGATACCACGGCCTCTTACCCCCAGGGGTCTGTCCCTGCGATCTACTGTTAACGTTGGATCGTGCAGGCGGCCGTCGATACTGCCTGGAATTTGAGGGCCCCGAGACAGGAAAAAGCTGCCTTTTAAATGTAGGAGCCCGGAATGTCTTTTTGACCGGTAAAAGGGTACTTTTGCCATTTGAAATAGTCTGAATATATTTATCCAGATCCTCTCCGAAGAGTCGTCCTCCATGGAAGGGAAACCCTGCCAGAAGCTTTTTGCATGGGGTCTCCGCCGCCCAGTTCTTCAACCATAAGAGCCTTCTCATGTGCACCAAACATAGTGATAAACGAGAGGCCTGCTGGATGGAATCTTTTATAGCATCTACCGCAAAACACAGAGCTCTGGGAATGTCAGAAACTCTTCTGCTTGTTGGGTAGGCATGTCCCTTAACATTTCCTTTGTCTGGTCTTTTAATGCCTGACAAACTCCAATTGCAGCCACCGCTGGCTGCACCACTGCTCCTGCCGTAGCAAAGGATGCTTTTAAAAGTGTCTCTAATCTTTTATCAACTGGATCTTTAAACATGTGTATGTTTTCCACCGGGCAAGTTAGTGATTTATTCACACATGAGATGGCTGCATCCACTACTGGGAGCCTCCACCTCTTGGAGAACTTTTCCTCCATGGGGTAAATGACCGCAAACCTTTTCGGTGGCAGAAAAATCCTGTCCGGCCGTACCCAATCCCGAAAGATCAATTCCTCCAAGAGAGGATGGACCGGAAAAACTGTGTTGTTTAACGGAGCTTTCAAAGAGCCCAGAGAGGATACCGGAGGAACCTGAGGCTCTGGCAATGGTAAACTAAATGCCGAGCGGACCATGTCCGTCAAAGACTGTACCCACAGTCTTTCTGTCTGGGAGTCTGAAAATGGTTCCTCAGAGGCAGATCCCTCAATCCCTGAACCCTCTTGGTTCAGGTCTAGTTGATCCTCCTGTGATTCCAATTCCTCTGGAGAGAGAATCTCAGCATCTGAGGATACACCTCCTGGTGATGGGGATCTAACCCGTTTCTTACCAGGAATAGCTCTAGCGATCAATGTTGCTATTCTCTCTTCTAGCCCCCCTAGGGATACGGCTAGCATCTCCTCTGTGATGAACACAGGGCTGGGCTGATCTGGGCCAGCCTCCGCACCAGATCCCCCTAATGGCTCATCCAAGGCGCTTCTTAAATTAATAAGTTGCGGGGAAAGTATCGGCATATCAGAATCAGAAAGGGAACCCTTTTGTTTTTTGGTCTTCTTTGTACCCTTTGACCCCGAACCCTTGGAAGCCATAATACAAAATCGAGGGACTCCGCCCACACAACAGACTGTAGTGGGCAGGAGTACAAAATCAGAGTTTAGGGGACAATAGACCACTAATGCCCAAAAACTGATGGGATCCCGTATGTTCTTTTTTTTTTTTTTTTTTTTAAATATATTATATATTTTCTTTTGACAACATACAGTGACCCCAAACTAAGTTTGCCAGCCTCCAAACCTGCTGAAAAAAAGGGGGATTTCTTGGCTTAACAAAAAGGTATTGGAACAAAGTCCACATGTACTACCCCTCTTCCGCCACCGGGAGTCACTGTTCTGCCGCTCTGCGTCCTCTCCTCTGAAAATCAGCCTCAGACTGAGCACTGACAATGCCTGCTGTCTATAACAGCACAAAGGCGCGCCCATGTATGACGCCGCAGGCACGCCCCCCCCCGCCCTCCTGTGTGAACGGCGCGAAAAACGTCCATAAGACGTGCGCGCGCGCACGCGCGCGCGCGTATGCCGGAAACAGGAGGAACATGGAGGAGCCGCGCTGCTGGAGATCCAGGAACGCAGAAACAGGCGGCAGATTCAAACCCCCGGCCAGGTAGGACTCTCCAAAGGCCCCTAGGGATCCTTACTAGCCCTAGGAAGAAACAGCAGGTTTAGCTAGCACACATATTTAGACAGGGGGACCTAGTGATGGGGGGGGAAAAGGTGTCATCCTGTCTCTCTTTAGACATAGTGAACAAGGTTGCCCATGCAGAGTATACTTAGGCTATCCCCCTTTTAGGTTACCCCGGAGAGCCTGCTGTCGAACCAAGTCCCGCAGGCTCCCCCTTACCTGCTCCATGCTGCAGGATGTTTGTCCAGCAAACTGATCCAATCTTCTCCCATCTCCGTGGGTAGCGTAGTAGACCTTCAGGCCCTGGGGTCCTATGAAGGTACCCACTGTCCTGGACCTATATAGCACCCTGGCAAACAGGAACTTATGGTTTTTACAAACTCCAAGTCCTGGGCCCAGGGTCCAGCCCTCCAAAGAGGAGCATTATAGGCAAAACCCCACGGCTTGGGGCCCGGGTACTGTCCACTTTGGCACTGAGGCTCCTTGGACAGATCCGGTTAGCCCGCCCTTAATCCCAAGGATGTGGAGCAAAGCTATTCCGTGACCAACACCTAAGACACTGGCGAAAAAACTGAGGGACTCCCTCTAGGGGAGGGGGTTATATAGGGAGGGGACTTCCTGTTTGAGATTGCCAGTGTCCACACCTGAAGATACTCCATATAACCCACATAGTAATGAATATGCCGCTCTGTGTCCCGTGATGTACGAGAAAGAAATGTTGTTTTTTGGACATGCTGAAAAATGATCGTGTGTCTACGCGGCACTAGTGATCGGCCAGGAGATCAGCTGAGTGAAGATCGGAAGAGGAGATTGTGGAGAGTTCATTGCCGCCCTTGTTAGAAACTGTTCAAGATCGTTGCCATAGGAGACGGCGTGTCTACACGTGGCGTCCGGCTGGGTGCCTTCCCCTTCGCGGCTGTCTACCTATAGAAGTCTTGGAGTCTGACGATTAACATTGAAACTACCTAAGGCTGCATTCACACCTGAGCGCCTGAAGCCCGATGCTCAGATACGTTGGAGGGTAGAAATAACACTAATCTCTATGGAGATGGTTCACATCTCCACGCCGATTGCGTGAAGGCAGCTTCGGCGTTCGGCATAGCAATGACCTGTAAAAAAGATTGTGTTTAAAACGACGCGTTTTGTCGCGGCAAATCGCGGTACAAAACGCTGCATGTGAATGCAGCCTTAGGGTGTCCTGACCCCAACCCTCCCCCACAGTTCAAATTAACCTCTTCAATACCGGGGGGCACTTAAACCCCCCTCCTGCCCAGACCAATTTTCAGCTTTCAGTGCTGTCACTCTTTAAATGACAATTGCGCAGTCATGTGACACTGTACACAAATGTACCCATTTTTTTCCCCACAAATAGAGATTTCTTGTGGTGATATTTGATCACCTCGGCGGTTTTTATTTATTGTTAAAAAAAAAAAAACGATAAAAAAATACATACAAAACTGTTATATATTTTGTTATAAAATTTTGCAAACAGGTAATTTTTGTCCTTCATTGATGTACGCTGATGAGGCTGCACTGATGGGCACTGATGCACTTTGTGAAGAAAGAGCTACAATATCCGAGGAGCCAGAAGGCAGTTAATGATCGTATGTTTTTTATAGATCTGAACACACCTCAGGTGTTTGTGGCTCTCAGAGTCGGAGTCGGAAAAGTCAGTGGCCCTTTAAAGTAACACAAAAATATCTCCGGATCCGAGGAGTGACACTTCGCTGCCGGAGCTTTAATTAAAGGTCGGATCGGGTTCTCCTCGGAATGATCGGAAGTCAGACGGCGAGAGAACAATAGATATTGGAACCCGACCCCAGCGCAGACAGACGATCCCGGGCAGCTGTCCCCTGAGACACAAAGAAAGATCCTCCGGGGACACAATGCACATTGTCTGCGCTGTGTGCGTCCGAGTATAGCTCCTCCCCCCCCCGGTGAAGGACAAACGACTGACCTTCAGAAGGAGCTCCGCATTGAATCGTCCAAAGTGACGAGTGCTGAATGTGTCTCCTGTATAATAATTCCCAGGAATTGGAAAAACAAAGAAGGAAAAACATGTCAATTTTTATTGATACAATAATTAAACATCACCACACATGGCAAATAAAATAATAAACATGCCAATGGAATCGCACAGAGCGGCTGGGAACCTCCTCTTTTCCTGCCGGCGCTCCTCTCTGGCCACTTCCCATGGGAGTCCCTCTGCTGCATCCAATAACACGGACAATGGGACCCGGCCCCGCCCCCTCGCTCCCTCATCACTGGCTTAGATTGACAGCACTGGGAGCCAATGGCCAATTGGCACCTAGTGCCCCAGTAAAGCCACGAGACCTGGGAGGGAGCGTAAAAAAAACTACAGACGTGCGCGGTGCTGGATCGAATGAGGGCTCTGGGGGAGGCAGACACCTAAAAATGTTTGCCTTAACGCAAGGAACATATTAAGGTAAAAAAATGTTCAGACTTTACAACCACTTTATTATCAAACCAGCAGTTTAGAATTGTGGTTTGTATGAAAAATTGGGTGCCAACGCGTTTCAACTCCAAAGAGCCTTCTTCAGGGCACAAACGACATGTTCTAAAATACAAAACCAAATGAATAATAAGGTGCACAGAGGCTGTACAAATTATTCCAGCGTGTATTTGTTAGATAAGTGTGAACAGGATTTCCCCATAAATCAACAACCCCCCTCACCCCCCCTCCCCTCCCCCGCGGTCATCAGGGTTAAGTGTCTTCTACAAAGTACAATGTGATGTCTCTGCAGGGCTGACATGTCTCATACTCCGGGCTTCGCAGCACATCTATGTTTAGCACCGGAGAGGACAGAGATCACATGGCCCCGGGGGCACTCCTCTGCCTGCAGGAGTAATGAGCACAGGACTGATATCTGGGGGTCACCTTGTAAGAGATCCTAACAAATTCAAAGTATCAGGAGAGATGGAGGGTGGAGAGCAGAGGATGCGGGGTCCTCGGGGTGAAGTCAGCACTCCTGATCTCCATCATGTTAGGTCAGATATATTGAAGGGAGAGGGAAGGGGAGGAGAGGAGAGGAAGAGGAGAGGAGAGGAGAGGAAGAGGAGAGGAAGAGGAGAGGGAAGGGAGGAAGAGGAGAGGGAAGGGAGGAAGAGGAGAGGGAAGGGAGGAAGAGGAGAGGGAAGGGAGGAAGAGGAGAGGGAAGGGAGGAAGAGGAGAGGAGGAGAGGGAAGGGAGGAAGAGGAGAGGAGGAGAGGGAAGGGAGGAAGAGGAGAGGAGGAGAGGGAAGGGAGGAAGAGGAGAGGAGGAGAGGGAAGGGAGGAAGAGGAGAGGAGAGGGAAGGGAGGAAGAGGGAAGGGAGGAAGAGGAGAAGAGAGGGAAGGGAGGAAGAGGAGAAGAGAGGGAAGGGAGGAAGAGGAGAGGAGAGGGAAGGGAGGAAGAGGAGAGGGAAGGGAGGAAGAGGAGAGGAGAGGGAAGGGAGGAAGAGGGAAGGGAGGAAGAGGAGAAGAGAGGGAAGGGAGGAAGAGGAGAAAGAGAGGGAAGGGAGGAAGAGGAGAGGAGAGGGAAGGAGGAAGGAAGAGGAGAAGAGAGGGAAGGGAGGAAGAGGAGAAGAGAGGGAAGGGAGGGAGGGAAGAGGAGAGGAGAGGAGAGGGAAGGGAGGAAGAGGAGAGGAGGAGAGGGAAGGGAGGAAGAGGAGAGGAGGAGAGGGAAGGGAGGAAGAGGAGAGGAGAGGGAAGGGAGGAAGAGGGAAGGGAGGAAGAGGAGAAGAGAGGGAAGGGAGGAAGAGGAGAGGAGAGGGAAGGGAGGAAGAGGAGAGGGAAGGGAGGAAGAGGAGAGGGAAGGGAGGAAGAGGAGAGGAGAGGGAAGGGAGGAAGAGGAGAAGAGAGGGAAGGGAGGAAGAGGAGAAGAGAGGGAAGGGAGGAAGAGGAGAGGAGAGGGAAGGGAGGAAGAGGAGAGGAGAGGAGAGGGAAGGGAGGAAGAGGAGGAGGAGGAGAGGGAAGGGAGGAAGAGGAGAGAGAGGAGAGGGAAGGGAGGAAGAGGAGAGGAGAGGGAAGGGAGGAAGAGGGAAGGGAGGAAGAGGAGAAGAGAGGGAAGGGAGGAAGAGGAGAGGAGAGGGAAGGGAGGAAGAGGAGAGGGAAGAGGAAGAGGAGAGGAGAGGGAAGGGAGGAAGAGGGAAGGGAGGAAGAGGAGAAGAGAGGGAAGGGAGGAAGAGGAGAAGAGAGGGAAGGGAGGAAGAGGAGAGGAGAGGGAAGGGGAGGAAGAGGAGGAGAAGAGAGGGAAGGAGGAAGAGGAGAATGGAGGATGGGAGGAAGAGGAGAAGAGGAGGGAAGGGAGGAAGAGGAGAGGAGAGGAGAGGGAAGGGAGGAAGAGGAGAGGAGAGGAGAGGGAAGGGAGGAAGAGGGAGAGGAGAGGGAAGGGAGGAAGAGGAGAGGAGGAGGGGGAAGGGAGGAAGAGTGGAGGGAAGGGGGGAAGAGGAGAGGGAAGGAGGAAGAGGAGAGGAGAGGGGAAGGGAGGAAGAGGAGAGGGAAGGGAGGAAGAGGAGAGGGAAGGGAGGAAGAGGAGAGGGAAGGGAGGAAGAGGAGAGAAGAGGGAAGGGAGGAAGAGGAGAGAAGAGGGAAGGGAGGAAGAGGAGAGAAGAGGGAAGGGAGGAAGAGGGAAGGGAGGAAGAGGGAAGGGAGGAAGAGGGAAGGGAGGAAGAGGGAAGGGAGGAGAGGAGAGGGAAGGGAGGAAGAGGAGAGAAGAGGGAAGGGAGGAAGAGGGAAGGGAGGAAGAGGAGAGGGAAGGGAGGAAGAGGAGAGGGAAGGGAGGAAGAGGAGAAGAGAGGGAAGGAAAGGAGGAGGAGAGGGAAGGGAGGAAGAGGAGAAGAGAGGGAAGGAAGAGGAGGAGGAGGAAGGGAAGGGAGGAAGAGGAGAAGAGAGAGGGAAGGAAGAGGAGGAGGAGGAGGAGGAGGAGGAGGAGGGAGGAGGAGGAGGAGGAGGAGGGGAGGAAGGGAGGAAGAGGAGAAGAGAGGGAAGGAAGAGGAGGAGGAGGAGGAGGAGGAGGAGGGAGGAGGAGAAGGAGGGAGGAGGAGGAGGAGGAGGAGAGGAAGAAGGAGAGGGAAGGGGAGAGGGAAGGGGAGAGGGAAGGAAAAGGAGAGGGAGAAGAAAGAGGGAGAAGAAAGAGGGAGAAGAAAGAGGGAGAGGGAGAAGGAAGAGGAGGGAGAGGAGAGGGAAGACAAAAGGGAGAGTAAGAGAAGGAGGAGAGGAGGAGGGAGAGGAGAGAAGAGGGAAGGAAAAGGGGAGGGAAGGGGAGAGGGAAGGGGAGAGTTAGAGGGAAGGGGAGAGGGAAGGAAAAGGAGAGGGAAGGGGAGAGGGAAGAGGAGAGGGAAGGAAAAGGAGAGGGAAGAGGAGAAGAGGGAGAGGAGAGGGAAAAGGAAAGGGAGAGTAAGAGAAAGAGGAGGATGGAGAGGAGAGAAGAGGGAGAAGAAAGAGGGAGAAGAAAGAGGGAGAAGAAAGAGGGAGAAGAAAGAGGGAGAAGAAAGAGGGAGAAGAAAGAGGGAGAAGAAAGAGGGAGAAGAAAGAGGGAGAAGAAAGAGGGAGAAGAAAGAGGGAGAGGGAGAAGAAAGAGGGAGAGGGAGAAGGAAGAGGAGGGAGAGGAGAGGGAAGAGGAAAGGGAGAGTAAGAGAAGGAGGAGAGGAGAGAAGAGGGAAGGAAAAGGGGAGGAAGAGGGAGACGGAGAGGGAGACGGAGAGGGAGACGGAGAGGGAGACGGAGAAGAAGAGGGAGACGGAGAGGGAGAGGGAGAAGAAGAGGGAGAGGGAGAGAAAGAGGGAGAGAAAGAGGGAGAGAAAGAGGGAGAGAAAGAGGGAGAGAAAGAGGGAGAGAAAGAGGGAGAGAAAGAGGGAGAGAAAGAGGGAGAGAAAGACAGAGAGGAAGGAGGAAGAGGAGAGGAAGGAGGAAGAGGAGAGGAAGAGGAGAAGAAGAGAGAGCGGAGAGGGGAGGAAAAGGACAGGAAAAGGAGAGGAAGAAGGAGAGGAGGGAGAGGAAGAAAAAGAAAGAGGAGAGGAAGAGGGAGAGGAAGAAAAAGAAAGAGGAGAGGGAGAAGAAGAGGGAGAGGAGAGGAAGAGGAAGGGAAAAAAAAGAGGGAAGAGGAGAAGAAGAGGGAGAGGAGAGGGAAGAGGAGAAGAAGAGGAGGGAGAGGAGAGGGAAGGAAGAGGAGAGGAAGATGAGAGGGAGAAGAAGAGGGAGAGGAAGAGGGAGAGGAAAGAGGAGATGAAGAGGGAGAGGGAGAGAAGAGGGAGAGGAGGAGAGGGAGAGAAGAGGGAGAGGAGAGGAAGGGAAAAGGAGAGGAAGGGAAAAGGAGAGGAAGGGAAAAGGAGAGGAAAAAGGAGAGGAAGGGAAAAGGAGAGGAAGGAAAAGGAGAGGAAGGGAAAAGGAGAGGGAAGAGGAGAAGAAGAGGGATAGGAGAGGGAAGAGGAGAAGACGAGGGATAGGAGAGGGAAGAGGAGAAGAAGAGGGATAAGAGAGGGAAGAGGAGAAGAAGAGGGATAAGAGAGGGAAGAGGAGAAGAAGAGGGAGAGGAAGAGGAGGGGGAAGGAAAAAGGAGAGGAAGAGGAGAGGAGAGGAAGGGAAAAGGAGAGGGAAGAGGGAGAGGAGAGGGAAGAGGAGAGGGAAGAGGAGAAGAAGAGGGAAGGAAAAGGAGCGAGAAAGAGGAGAGGAAGAGGAGAGGAAGAGGGAGAGAAGAGGAAGAGAAGAGGAAGAGAAGAGGAAGAGGAGGAGGAGGAGGAGGAGAAGAGAGGAAGAGGAGAAGAGAGGAAGAGGAGAGGAGGAGGAGGATGAGGAGGAAGAGGAGAGGAGGAGGATAAGGAGGAAGAGGAGAGGAGGAGGATGAGGAGGAAGAGGAGAGGAGGAGGATGAGGAGGAAGAGGAGAGGAGGAGGATGAGGAGGAAGAGGAGAGGAGGAGGATGAGGAGGAAGAGGAGAGGGATAGGGAGAAGAGAGGAAGAGGGAGAGAGGAGAGGAGAGGAGAGGAGAGAAGAAGGGAGGAGGAGGAGGAATAGGAGTGGGAGAGGAGATTAGAGGGAGAGAAGAGGAGGAGGAAGAGGAGAGCATGAGGATGGGGAGGAGAGAGGGAGAGGAGAGGAAGAGGGGAGAAGAGAAGGAGGAGGAAGAGGAGAGGAGGAAGAGGAGAGGGGAGGAAGAGGAGGAGGAGGAGGAGGAGGAGGAGGAGATTACAGGGAGAGGAGATTAGACGGAGAGGAGATTAGAGGGAGAGGAGAGGAGGAGGAGGAGGAGGAGGAGGAGGAGGAGGAAGAGGAGAGGATGATGAGAGGAGAAGGGAGAGGAGAAAAGAGGGAAGGAAAAGGGGAGGAAGAGGAGAAAAAGAGGGAGAAGAAGAGGGAGAAGGAGAGGGAGAAGGAGAGGGAGAAGAAGAAGAGGGAGAGGGAGAGGAGAGGAAGGAGGAAGAGGAGAGGGAGAGGGAGAGGAAGAGGAGGGAGAGGAGAGGGAAGAGGAAAGAGAGAGTAAGAGAAAGAGGAGGAGGGAGAGGAGAGAAAGGGGAAGGAAAGGGGAGGAAGAGGAGAAAAAGAGGGAGAGGAGAGGGAGAAGAGAGGGAGAGGAAGAGGAGAAGAAGAGAGAGAGGAGAGGGAAGGAAAAGGACAGGAAGAGGAAGGACGAGGAGAGGAAGAAGGAGAGGAGAGGAGGAGGGAGAGGAGGGAGAGGAGAGGAGGAGGGAGAGGAGAGGAGGAGGGAGAGGAGAGGAGGAGGGAGAGGAGAGGAGGAGGGAGAGGAGAGGAGGAGGGAGAGGAGAGGAGGAGGGAGAGGAGAGGAAGAGGGAGATGAAGAGGGAGAGGAGAGGAAAAGGAGAGGGAAGAGGAGAAGAAGAGGGAGAGGAGAGGGAAGAGAAGAGGATATGAGGAGGGAGAGGAAGAGAAGAGGGAGAGGAGAGGGAAGGAAAAGGAGAGGAAGAGGAGAGGGAGAAGAAGAGGCAGAGGAAGAGGAAGAGAAAGGAAAAAGGAGAGGGAACAGGAGAAGAGGGAGAGGAGAGGGAGAGGAAGGGAAAAGGAGAATAAGAGGGATAGGAGAGGGAAGAGGAGAATAAGAGGGAGAGGAGAGGGAAGAGGAGAAGAAGAGGGTGAGGAGAGGGAAGAGGAGAAGAAGAGGGTGAGGAGAGGGAAGAGGAGAAGAAGAGGGTGAGGAGAGGGAAGAGGAGAAGAAGAGGGTGAGGAGAGGGAAGAGGAGAGGGAAGGAAAAGGAGAGGAAGAGAAGAGGAGATGAAGGGAAAAGGAGAGGGAAGAGGGAGAGGAGAGGGAAGAGGAGAAGAAGAGGGAGAGAAGAGGAGAGGGAAGGAAAAAAAGAAGAGGAGAGGGAAGGAAAAGGAGAGGAAGAGGAAGGGAAAAGGAGAGGAAAGATGGAGAGGAGTGGGAAGAGGAGAAGAAGAGGGAGAGAAGAGAAGAGGAGAGGAAGAGGAGATGGAAGGGAAAGAAGAGAGAAAGAGGGGAGGAAGAGGAGAGGCAGAGGAAGAGGAGGAGAAGAGAGGAAGAGAAGAAGAGAGGAAGAGGAGAAGAGAGGAAGAGGAGAGGAGAGGAAGAGGAGAGGAGGAGGAAGAGGAGCGGGATAGGGAGAGGAGAGGAAGAGGAGAAATAGAAGAGGAGAGAAGAGAAGGAGAGGGAGAGGAGGGGAGAGAAGAAGAGGAGAGGAAGAGGAGGATGAGGAGGAAGAGGAGAGGGATAGGGAGAGGAGGAGGGAGAGGGATAGGGAGAGGAAAGGAGGAGGGAGAGGAGAGGGATAGGGAGAGGAAAGGAGGAGGGAGAGGAGAGGAGGAGGGAGAGGAGGAGGGAGAGGAGAGGAGGAGGAGAAGAGGAGAGGAGGGGAGAGAAGAGGAGAGGAGGGGAGAGAAGAGGAGAGGAGGAGAGAGAAGAGGAGAGGAGGGGAGAGAAGAGGAGAGGAGGGGAGAGAAGAGAAGGAGAGGGGGAGGGAGGAGGAGGAGGAGGAGGAGGAGGAGGAATAGGAGAGGGAGAGGAGATTAGAGGGAGAGCAGAGGAGGAGGAAGAGGAGAGGGAGAGGATGAGGAGGGAGAGGAGAGGAAGAGGGGAGAAGAGAAGGAGGAGGAAAAGTAGAGGAGGAAGAGGAGAGGAGAGGAGGAAGAGGAGAGGAGAGGAGGAAGAGGAGCGGAAAGGAGGAAGAGGAGAGGAGAGGAGGAAGAGGAGAAGGAGAAAGAGGAGAGGAAGAGGAGATTAGAGGTAGAGAAGAGGGAGAAGAGAGGAGGAGGAGGAAGAGGAGAGGGGGAAGAGGAGGAGGAGGAGATTAGAGGGAGAGGAGATTAGAGGGAGAGGAGAGGAGGAGGAGGAGGAAGAGGAGAGGAGGAAGAGGAGGATGAGAGGAGGAGGAGAGGAGGAGGGAGAAGGAGAGGGAGAAGGAGAGGGAGAAGGAGAGGGAGAAGGAGAGGGAGAAGGAGAGGGAGAAGGAGAGGGAGAAGGAGAGGGAGAAGGAGAGGGAGAAGGAGAGGGAGAAGGAGAGGGAGAAGGAGAGGGAGAAGGAGAGGAAGAAGGAGAGGGAGAAGGAGAGGGAGAAGGAGAGGAGAGGAAGAGGAGAGGAAGAGATGGGAGAGGAGAGGGAAGAGGAAAGGGAGAGTAAGAGGAAGAGGGAAGGAAAAGGGGACGAAGAGGAGAAGAAGGAGAGGGAGAAGGAGAGGGAAAAGGAGAGGGAAAAGGGAGGGAAAAGGACGAGGGATAAAGGGAGAGGGAAAAGGAGAGGGAAAAGGAGGAGGGAAAAGGAGAGGGAAATGGATAGAGGGAAAGGAGAGGGAAAAAGGTAGAGGGAAAAGAGAGGGAAAAGGAGTAGGAGAAAA